>VYXH01002156.1:1824-23343 GCA_013397275.1 Burhinus bistriatus
AGCTTGCTGAACAGGTGAAAAAGAAAAGAAGTTGCATTCGTTGTCTTTCCTAAAATATTAAAGGTCAGTTTGGGATTCATTTTGACATCATCTCCAACTGTAGAAGGAGTTTTCATGTTCATGTCACATTCAGGTAACAACACTGAGAACAAATAAAATTATACCTGTCTGTAACACCTGTCCTTATTTGCCAAGGATCCACGTTGCTCTGGGGAAACAGGAAGATGCAATTACCAGGCCATCTGGAGTTTTCATTTTCAGTTGTAAGTTAAAGGTTTTGATTCAGTGCATACATCTGCAAGTAGTTAAGACATTGAAAGAAACCACAGGTTTTCAAAAGAGCTATGGCCTTTTTATTGTTCCTTCTGTAAGCTGCTGAAAACATCTGCTGCTTCCAGGTGCTGTGATGTTAAGGAAGGGCAGATACTATGGTTTAAATTCATGATTAGGTAACCTTTCCGAAATTGTATTGATTGTATCCTGGTAACGTTCAGGAGTTTGTGACAGAGTCTTTTTGCAAAGTCAAGTAGCTTTCCATACAAACGTATTTCCTTAATATCTTGACTATACTAAAACTTTCAAGCACAATTTCTGCAAACATTCTTTCTTTAGCAGGAAGGTCTCCAAGCCACAGACTCTGACAGAGGACTGCTCTTGCTTGATGCCTGAATCCAGAAGATCCTCAGTGTCTGACAAGTCAACAAAACTTTCTTAGTTTCCAGTTCCAGACCTCCCAAATGATACAGCAACATTTACCTTTTGGGAGATCTCTGTGAAAACCAACAGTGGTGTGTAATATGACTGTGAAGAATGAAATAGTGTGTAAGATTAAAAAACATTAATGCTTTTGTAAGGGGTTTCAGAAGGCTTTGTTTAAGAACAAGCTGAAAGTTAGTAAGGGGAATCAAATTTTTGTACAGTAAGCTCAATGATATATGATATATAAAAAATTTACAAGTCCACTCATGAAAGAATTGGAACATCTCAGCTTCATTTCTGTTTCAAGATTCATCCTGAAAGAAGGTGTCTAAAGAGTTTCTCTTTCCAACTCAGGAAGTCTGAGGGCATAAGTTCTCTTACATTTTGCTACTGAATTAGATGAGAGGAATTAAAGAGGCAGCTTTCCAGAACCCTGAGTTTCTCTGAATTAAAATCAACTTATATAAGAGCAGTAGCACACACTAAACACTTATATATGCCTGTAGTACTGAGCTAAACCACCACAAAGAACCAACATACTGGTTCAGAATATCAAATACGTGAAATGTATTATATGCAGACCTCTCTACACTGTATTTCTTGCTTCCAGCAGTTACCTCACTAGGATAATAAGAACAGTCATTAGGTATTTTTGTTTGCTCTTTTTTTTTTTGCTTGTTTCCCCCCCCCCAAAAAAAAAATACATTTGATATTTCCATATGGCAAAATGCAAATTAGTTCCACAAAATATTTCTATAGATTAATTGTTATGCAGCGGCTAACGTGCTTTTTCTTATTTTATAACTACACAATAGACTTTGGATCTCAAAACTTTTCCAAAGGAGCAGCTTAGCACTTCAATTCATCATTAAAACAAACAATTTGCTTGGAACAATGTTATCATCTTAACATGTGCTTTCGTTTGTTACTTATTCAGGTAATAACTAAATACTGCATCCTGCTGCTCACACTCTGCTTTCCAGCTGCTCTATTGTTGCTCTCGTTAGGTATGTATTGCTTTAGGAACAAGCTGACATGAAGATTAGTTACATTCTTTACAGGTAGACAGAATATTTTCTATGAAACTGTCACAATTCTTTATTTATTTGATATGATGACTTAAACACAAGTGGCCACTTTCTGTGACCATTGCAATGAAATGTGTGAAACAGAGAAGGAAGGACAAATGAAGATTCCAGTGATTTTCTTTTCCTAAGTTTCTTTTTCTCTAAGAAGAAAATCTGTAAAGCAAGGCCATCGCTGAGTGAAACAACTGTGGTTGCTAACTAAAGTATTTAAACTTTGTAAATGGTAAAAATAAAATAACTACTTTAGGAATAATAATAATAACAATTTAAAAGCATTTGATTGAAGACCATATTTTGTCTTTCACAGGTGAAGTACCAGAATACAGCCTGGAAAACACACCCATTTCGTGAAGTTCATAAGCAATCTACCAAACTAGTTATATTTGCAAAGTATTTCACAAATACTGGAATAATTTAGCATTGCATAGCTCATTACACACACACACACACATATATATATGTAAATATATATAACTGTATTTATATATCTATTTATATATATAAACATATATACAGTTATTTATTTAAGCTGTTTCGTATACATTCTTAATAAATAGACTCTTCTTTTTCCTGCTTAAAGACGAGAGAACTTTATAATCAACCCCGTAATGGGTGTGGGTCAGAAGTCGTCAACCATGCACAACACAAATTTCATGTGTTTCCAGTGGCTGTGAGAGATGCAGGACTTCACCTTTCGATGGTGTCCTCTCCCCATGGCTCTTCAGAGCTCCCTCCCCACACCTCTCCCAACTTCGCTGGGTGACATCTGCCTTGGTGCCCTCTATCCTCAGCTGCCTGACAACATTTCTTTAGATAATATCAGTAAGGACAGTGTCTAGCCTCTCTCATTTCTGGGATTATAGCTCAGAGCACTGTCCAACCTTTCCGACACCTTTTGTTGACAGATTATTTCTACGTTTCAGGTGATTGGAAATTTGAAAACCTGCCAAGTTGAGAGGATGAGTTCAAAGATTTTTCCAGCTTAAAGTGCAGATGGTATGACACCTGTCATCTTCAAACAAAAGTGTGATAAAGCTCCTGTGTGGAAAAGGTGGCTACCTTTTAATTTTCTTTCACTTGAGAGAGAAGGAAGACAGAGAGTGTTTTGACACAGTCAGGGAAACATAAACCCTTCCCAAATTGGCAAACATTATTACAAGAGCCCCGTACTGATCTTTGCCTCTTCACATTGTGTTTTTGCCTTTGCATATGTGCTGCAGCATGCCCGGGCAGCAGTCTGACCACTGGGAGGCTTTCCAAATCATTTAGTTACAGAGGGAAATACTTCATTTGGGTGATACTTTATCATGCTTAAGATGTTTTCTTCTTTTGCCATGGGTCTGGCATGAAATGGAAAAAGCAAAAAAAAAAAAGAGATAATGTAACTTTTAGCTTTGGTGGTGACTGAAATAGACATCTATGGAAATTTTTTGGAGCTCATTATTATAGTGGGGTCACAGAGTGTGGGAGTATTGATTGTAGAACATAAATTATAATTTCTCATTGACGCATAGGAGATCATATTTCCCTTTTATTCAGCTAATTTGAAGCAATTACACATGTTCCTTTCAAACCAGTCTTTAGCCACAAAAATAATTACCACCATTGACTACTTAGAATGATAAAGAAAATTATTTTTATTTGTGGACAGCTATGACTAATGTTGGACATCCTTACTTCTGAGCCTCCAATTTGAGACACCTTTTATGCTGTCTTATTATAGGAAATAAGATCTAACACTTTGGATAAGTCAGACCTGAAAAAGTCTTTTATTGATCACGTAGAAGTATAAGGACTACTTGTGTACATTGAATTCTCATGTCATTACTAAGATTAAACTTAGAAAAGTAAGCTATGACCCAGACTAAGAATAATAGTGTGGTGGAGAAAAAAGGACCCAGAAACTTTAGCCCTAAGGATTTTTGGACTGAACAGATCAAGACTAGTAATAAGTACTCTTTCCTATGTTATGATACAGTATTACTGTAATAATGGTAACTGCAAGCTATGAATTGGAGCTCATCACTGAAATGGAATTTTTGAAAAAATTAACTGATACTAAGGTGAAGAAAGAGCTTTATGAAAGTGAAACTGTTCCACCTGTTTCACTTCTGGCATGACAATCTAATAACAATATTTCATGTAATTCATTTTCTCACAGAGTAGTTGCAACTACAATGTGTGAACTTCTTCCATCTCTATTCCATAAAATAAATAATTAACTTCCCTGCTGAACAACAAGTATATCCCTCTTTTGAGTTATGAAAAATTCAGTGAAATGAATACACTTTGGGTTTAGTTTTGGGTTGGTTTTTGTTTGTTTTGTTTTTTTGTTTTTTTTTTTTTTTTTTTAACTGAAAGTTTCTGGATGTTCAGTAACTGCTAATTTCACAAGGAAAATGAAAATTACTGAATGGCTACCTGAAGATATTTTGGGTCTTATAGTAGGTCAACACTAGAATAGAATGCTGGTGTGTAATGTTAGAGAATTTTGTCCTAGAATTCCTGCAATTAAGAGTACCTACAGTTATTTGTGTGGGAATTTCATGGCTTTTAGACTTTAAAGGAAAGAAATGCTTCAGGATACACATGCTTCACAGTTCCATTGCATTTAATGAGGCTTTCCACAGGGAAGTCAAAGTTTGATTCAATGTTTTTAAGAATATACAAAGGACAAGTAACTAAATTTGAATTAAGCCTCAAATAATCCCAACGTCTTATCCAGATTTGTGACATTTTAGTGGTCTAACAGGGTAAGCTGAAACTGGCAAAGAAGTTGCCTGTAAAGAACTTTTACAGACATAATAGCTTACAGTATCTTCTCTGAGTTTAGATAATAGGCTAATAGTACAGAAATACTTAAATAGGTAATCAAAGATGCCAAAAGTCATTTGGCATTTCCAGAAGCTGAAAGAATTCTCTAAATTACATTATATGATTAACAAATAATCTGATTTGTTAAGCTTTTGTGCTCTTCAGCAGCTTTTGTGACAAGAAAAGAGCATAGGATGACTGTACTTCAGAGCATAATCTTGGATAGTGATAATATATTAAACACTGATAACTGGAGCTATTTAAGAGTTGGATTATTAAAAGAAGGATTTGTTACCACATATTTGACAGTGGCCACAGGGGTCTTACACAAAATAGCTGTTAAGAGTATCCTGTGCTAATGGATAGCTGATACTCTAAGTAGTTTTTCTTGAATTCATTTGTCTTCAAGTTTTAGAAAATACATTACAGTCACCAATAAGACTGAAAACTGACTGGACTGCATCGATCCAATGTAAGGATGGGTAGGATATATATACAGCTGTATGATGATTTTAATCTAGAACAACTGTTTCTGTGTTTCTCATATGAAAAGCTTGAAGTACCAAAATCAGTCTTTTTGTACTTGGCTGCAACAGTTTTGCCAATAAAAAATATTGAACAGCTTGAAGATACTACCTAGAATACATGTTTATGTGTAAATAATTGTAGTCCCAGGTCTAAGCTGTATAGTTTATAGTCTTCCATAACTCCAGAGCTTGATATAATGACTTCCTAGAGGTGTATTTGGAAGCTGTTATTTAATATTATTGAAAAAAATAGGAAGTAAGAGGAGAGGAAATCTTTCAAGTCAATCTGAGAGGCTTTCTTAGTTTGTTTGTTCATTTTATTTTTCTGTAGAAAAAATCTTTCCATTGAGTTCAAAGTTGTTTTTTTTTTTAAATTTGCAGACTGTTTCATTATTTTTATGAATCTCAGCAAGATTTTGAAAAGACTTTTTATTGAGAGGTAGTGATCCAGTCTTTCAATTTTGAAAGTAATGATGAAAATAAAAATTTTATTTTTCTCCTGATTTTCACCAATGAAAAGAACAAGGTGTAAAAAAATACTTGATCAAAACCAATCTGCTCTAACATTATAGAAGTCATTAAAAGTAGTTCTGCTTGGATTTAGATGAGGACTGGAGAACCAAAGTCCCTCCCACTGTATGAGAAAATCAGCTCATATTCCTGTGCACTATATCCTGACCTTTTTCTTCCCAGATCAAACATGAAGGAGAGGATTCAGAAGTATCTTCACTTCTTCATGAAACATCTCATGGTTTACATGAATACTCTATAAAAATCTGGCTGAGGAAGACCTCAGCTACAGCTGGTCAACCTGCTGCCAGCCCTGAGAATAAGATTTTCAAAGGACATAGTTATTTGCTTTTCATAATTGTTAATGTTCTCTTACATGTTTCCTTAAAATACAAGGTAACTCTATCAGTAATGCACTAATTTCTGTTGTTTTCTAATAACGTCTGATTCTTCATTGCCAGTCTCCTATTTGTAATTTATAAACACAAAGAAATCTTTTGGCCTAGATTTTTGGCCTCTTATAAGTACAGTAATTGTACAATTACAGCAATTCTTTTATAAATATGTAAAACCATGGTATCCACAATTAACACCAATCTATTTTCTTTGGTGTATGTTTACCAGTTAAATATAGTTGCTAATACTACTGCTACATACTGGAGAGAACAGGCATCTTTTGCCACGAAATAGTTTTAAAACATTTTTGTGACAAGATCTCAGAACCTTGAGATGGAGCTACTTCAAGTTTTTCTTTGAAGCAAGAACACTAGCACATAAAAAAAGGTTTTCAGTCTCTAGACTACATTTCATTAGAACAACAAAGTAATATAGTTGGATAAGGGAAGTCGTAGCACAGAATTTAAATCTTCTGGGTAAGTCAAAGCAAATAAAAGCCTGAGAACAAAATCACCTTTTACTTTCAGTCTCACTGCACAGAGGAAAAGGGAGAGAAAGATTGACCTTTCTCCATTCTGTCCTTCACAGCTGAGCAACTATCTATAGGTCCCTGAATTGCCCTCCACATGGACAGCAGGAAAGCTTCCTTTTCACATCCATCTCTGGAACTTCAATTTGAGTTCATTCTCTGCTGCAAGCAGATTTTTAAAAGCCTCCCGGTCTTCCTCATCACTGCAGTGTGCTGTGGTCTTTCTTGTTCTCTGTCCTCACATGTGCACTTCACCCTCTGGGAAGTTATCCAGCTTGAGTGTTTTGGTTAATCTAGGAGAAGAGTTAATTAATCACTCCTTCCAGATAGTTCAGTCTGACTCTGTGTTAGATGCAAAGTTAGTGTGGTGGATTGACCTTGGCTGGATGCCAGGTGCCCACCAAGCTGCTCCATCACTCCCCTCCACAGCAGGATAAGAGGGGAGAAAATAAGATGGAAGAAAACTTGTCAGTCAAGATAAAGGCAATTTAATAAAGCAAAAGCAAGAGCTGCATGAGGAAGCAAAGGAAAACAAAAGATTTCATTTGCTAGTTCCCATCAGCAGGTGATGTCCAGCCACTTCCTGGGAAGCAGGGCTTCAGTATGCACAGCAGATGGTCCAGAAGATAAATATTGTAAATAACAAATGCCCCATCTTTCCTCTTCCTTTCTCTTAGCTTTTATTGCTGAGCAGATGTCATATGTTGTGGAATATCACTTGGGTCAGTTTGGGTCAGCTGTCCTGGCTGTGTCCCCTTCCAAGATCTTGCCCACCCCCAGCCTACAGGTGAGGGGGAATGTTGGAGAGACAGCCTGGATGCTGTGGGAGCACTGCTCAGCAGCAGCCGAAACATTGGTGTGTTATCAACACCTTTCTAGCTACCAGTACAATGCACAGCACTATGAGGGCTGCTGCAGGGAAAATTAACTCCATCTCAGCCAGACTCAATACAGTTAGTAATACAGACACGTTATTTTTTACCCAGGTACCATGAGACACTCCCACTTTAACAGAAGGTGTAGTGCTCAAAAACATTGGGATGAGGAAACCAAAGAGCTACCGTTTGTTAGACTGTGCTACAGCATGGCACAGTAATACACGTCACTAAGCTTTTACATCAATTATTGTTGCCCTACTGCCACTGTAGCAACAAGCATTAAAAAACTTTCAGTAAAAATAATAAATCCAAAAGAATGGAAATAAAGGCCCTTGTAACATTTGGAACTTGAAACTTATTAGGCTGTTAAATAAAAATTTTGTCATTACTTCCACTGTACAACAGAGGAGGGAGTATCTGCTTAAAAAAACCTTCAGAGTGCAGGCTCACTTGGTCACGTTGTCATCGCTTCAAGTCATTAAGCGTTAGCTGGACTGTGGTACTAGTTCTATGTGTGTGCTCTTAGTCTGTAGCAGAGGTAAGGAAATGCGACCTGATTTAGTCCACTTTCTTGCCTTAGACAATCATCTAATTCACCAAAATCACCCAGTTCTTTCAGCCAAAGTAAAAAAAAAAAAAAAAAACAAAAAACAAAAAACCCCAAAAAAGCTGCTGCAAGGGAAACACTGAAGAAGAGATGCAATCTCATCATGTTTAAACATTAAATACAAGTATCAGATCCTTCAAAGCATGGCCACTTTGTTTAAGCAACAGCTTTGCCTTTATCTGTTGCTAAACATTTTCTCCTTGTTCATGTGTCCAGAATCCCATGACATTCCACAAGTTTTTTAACTTATACACAGGATTTGCAGCCTCAAACCTTGCATGTTCCAAATAATAGCTTTAAATTACAGGCTCTGACTATTTAGATGCTTGAAGTTCACTGCTTCACACTGTCTTTTGAAAAACAGAGCAAATCCACCAGAGACCACCCATAGATTCAGCAATCACTGTGCTGATACCATCTTTGACAGGAATGGAGAACCAATTTCCTGCCCATGGGACAAAGGATGAAAACAGTTCATGGAAGAGAGTACATGTTTCCTAGTTTCTCTGGAGATTTTCACTCATCACTCCAAAAATCACAGTCTCAAATGGATGCACTCTCTCCCTCTTGCTTCAGCAAGGTGCCCCAGGTGGAGTAACAGCAGTCCAAACCATATTGCATGGGGTCAGACATAGGTGTAACCAGAAAGGGAGGTGTGGGTTCAGGAGGTTTATCTGTGCCATCCTGCTGCAGCATGAAGGTTAGGGCAGCCCAGCATGGGCTGCTGAGTGAGGAGGAAAACACTTAACTAAGCTTGTTACTCAAGGGGGATTTAACTGAAAGCATTCCCAACACGAAACAGACAAGTGCAAGCAAGTCATGAAAGCAAAATTGAGGGTCTGGTGTTCAGTAATCTAAAATCAAAAGTTATATTGAACCATGTCATGAAAATGTGCAGACCATGTGTAACCCTGGAGATAACTTCTAAAACTGAAACTGGTTGGTTTAAGTTGTGTTTAAGGCTTTAGAGACACAACGTACCAACTATTTTCTCTTGTAATTACCCCTGAGCCTGCAAGTATTTGAAACCACATGTAACTCAGCGTCTTGAGAACAGCTCAGCTGATGTCAGTAGGACTTTGTTCCAGGGCATGGAGTCCTTAGGTGTATAAATCTTTGCACGGTCAGAACTTGCATTTCCACCTTATATCATCTTGTGGCTGTGTTCACTGCTCTCTCTAGAATCCTGCCTATAAATACAGCTAATCAATAGCCTGAGCGCCAAAAAAGTATTACCAATAAATATTATGTAAGGAATGGTGATATTTTGATACAAACTACTCTAAAGCAAAACAGTGGTAAAATGGGACACTTTAGGTGAGTCAGTTGGGCTTTCTTCAGTTTGCTAGAAATGGATATGCTCAGAGAATTGCAGCATTACTAAAGAAAAAGTAGTATCAATACTGGAAAATCACACTACTTTTAATTGTGTAATTCAACAGTTGTTTTCCTTTAGCATTCATGATCTCAGATGGGGTGGAAAGGTTTTTTTGTATGGATTTTCTTCTCAGACAAGTATAGCAAAATCAGAAATTCATGCACACATGTAATTAAGGTAGCTGTCTATTTAGGATACTATATAAATTGCAAGGAGAAAGAAAAAAATAATCAAATTGGTATAACTTTTTTTGTCCTATTTCTAGTACATTTGTATGTTCTCTTTAGTGTCTTTTTTACCCTCTGGCTATAGTTATTCTTACTTTAAGATTGAACTTTTTAGTCCAAAATAACTCATGATGGCATGCTACAATTTCAGGCAGTGTCGCAGACTGAATTTGGATATCTATACCAGGCAGTAATTCTCAACCAATATTTTTTTGTTTGCTTATTCTTTGTTGGGGGAAGGGTGTGCAGTTAGAAATTTATATACTGAGCTGTACAACAGGTGTAGTTATGAAATTTTGACTGTATCATTGGCCAATGTTTCTGAGAGAAAACTGTGCAGCAAATTTTTTTGTTAATTGACTTTGAGACAAGTAATAATCTGTTGTTTTCTTTCTTATACATTTATAATCATTCCATTGTTACAATAGGCTAATATATTTACTGACTTGAAATTAGATCCCACCCACTGTTGACTGTTTTGCACTCTTCAGCACTGTGAAGCAATTGTGTAGTTAAATTAGTCCAAATACATCATGGCAAACTCCTCAAGTGACCTAGATTCATCACAGCAGCTCCTTTGTTTCTCTTCCTCCACTGACTTGTGCAGCCACAAATCTGGAAATTTCCTAACCCATAGAAATGTATTTGTTTGAGCAATCTCTGACTGCTGGCCTTCACAGAGAAGGGAGAAAACCAAACCAAGCAGGGTTTCAGGGCCAGAAGAATAAAAGGGGTTTTCCCTGTTTTTTTTCATGGCAGTGCAAGGGTACTTCAACCACATCTGTGGTTCTGTTCTTTTACTTTGACAAGAGAATTATAACTTCCTGAAGTTACGGGCCCTTGATTAATTAAATCAGAAGTCACATACTATGTGTTCTTTTCAAACTAGGACATAAGTCATTTTACTTACCGCAATTGGAGTTCTGGCCTTGCATATTTATAGACAACTTCTGTTTATTTTAGCAAAAGCTGTAATTTCTGTCCTGCGGCTAGGAAACTGTGTTCAAAGTATATTTGAATGTGCATGCACACTTACATACATAATCCCTTACTAATCAGAAAACACTGCATCTCCTGTATAAGTCTGCTTTGGAATGTACTTTTTTGCCCGGTCTATGTAGAAGACCATTATAATAAGACAAATTATCTTTTCCTTTACAAGCGTGTATTACAGAAGGATTACTTATGATCAGGTTCAATGGATGCAAAAAAATTGGTCAGACTTGCCTTGTAGGAAGATTGGGTTTTAACACATACTTTTGCATTGCAACACCAGTTTTGTTCGTATATGGACCTAGTCCTGTAAGGGCTAAATGTTCTGAATTAGAATTTAAAAATCTAGCTGAATTTACTTACTCAAGTTTCAAGGTAATTTCTGTCTCAAGTGCAGTCACTTTTTGTTCATGAAAAAAAAAAAAATACAGCAGTGTCTGGGTTTTTGTTAACCTCCTTCCCAAATATTTTACCACATTTGATAATATTAAATATTTATTCCTCAATCTATTAGTGTATCTGCAAGGACTGTAGTCACTCTATATCCAGTAACAAAAGACTGATCTAAAGTAATGCTACATTCTTGCTGAACTTTCCTTTTCTATACCTAAAGATATTGAGTAAAGTATTCCTGCTGAATATATTAAATTGTACGATATTACTGTGTAGAATAGCATTACTAAATGAACACAAAATGCATGAATTATGAACCTATGGATACAAATGTCCAGCTTCAAAATAACAACCAGGTTTTTTAGGTTGCATTTAAGAAACTCTGATATCAAGCAATGTGTTTTCTTTTTTTTTTTATCACAATAACATATGGGTGTCATCTCTGCACTTAGGAAATTATTCCAGTTGGAGTCATTGCTTATAAAATGCAGTATCTTCTGTGCTGAAAAGATGTATAACCAACAAAATATGTTTTCTCTAAGATTAAACCATACAAACAAAATTTGTAGGGCTGCAGATAATTGCACCATCTGGTGACAGATAAAAGACTTCATTTGCCATTCATTTATTAACCATTCCAAGAGAAAGGAGTTACTTCTACTTTTGCTGTCTACATTGCAGAAATGGCTAAAGGCCAGAGTTAGCATTATGGTAATAGTTGTACCTCTGGTGTAAATTTATATTTAAACATCCTTAGAAAAAGAAGTCTTAAAATCTTGGTCAAAAAAAAGTTAAGCACACACACAAATAGCGAGCTAACACTTTTAATTATAATCAAAATTTTGTTCTTAAACCAAAGTTTTCCCTTTGTCAGGCACGAGTTAGTCAGTTTAAATAAGTAATACATGAGCTTTAACCTCAATGTCAGATCACATAATGTCTGAGTTGTTTACAGTGGGTACTGTTATTGTAGGTCAGAGTCAGCTGTACTGGGAGCCGTACATGCTGTGTTGAGGCTCAGCTTTTGCCTGGAGGAGCTTCCCATTTAGGTATTAAAAAATACTGTGCAGATAGTGGGGGAAAGAAATTCCAGTTTGCATGTCTGAGACACAGAAAGAGTAACAGTTTTCTTTGTTGTTGTGGAAGTGGTCTGGCATAAAGAGAGAAATCCCCATAAAACTCATCCCCAACTGTAATCACAAAATAGACGTTGGAGTTTACTTTCACTTTTGGCTTCTTTCAGAAGCTTTTGGGCGTCTCTACCCTCCCTGTCTTGGTATGCCAAGGAAAAATTCTGTTGCCTGGAATCCCTCCCCCACTCATTAAGATGCTTCTGAGAAGATCTAAATACATATTCCTGACTCCTAGCCAACCACTTCCATATTATTATTTGGAGAGAGAGGAGAGGGGTCCTGTGAGCCAAATTGTACAGCTTTGGAGAGTCATCCATCATTATTGCTTAGTAATTTTTGTTCAATAGTTAGAGTAATCAGGAAACAGTTCCTGGCTTTTTCTGAAAAATATCTGTGATAAAAGAGAAAATCCTAAAGAGCAAAACAGCTGACACAAATGTATGGCGGTCTGAAGCTCTACACACAGAATGACAAGCACAGACTGAAGAATATCAGAAATTAGACCATTCATTTTAGATAATTTGAATGCAAGTGGGTTGGACATGTTCAGTCATGTGCAAACATACTCTCATAACTGGCAGTGCATTTTGTGATGGTGTCTCAGCTGTAAATGCATTTACTAGTATGCAAACTACAGACCTCTCTCCTGTGTGAAATTTTCAGCCAAGAAATGAAATGCTTGCTTATGGATGATAGGGTTTTTTCCCTGCTGTTGCAATCTGGCCATGTGCAACAACAGAAACAGTTGAAGGCACCGAACAGTTTACACTGAAATATAAGTCAGTTAAACAAAATGCTGAGCACATTCCAGAGCTGTGACAGATGACTGTTGTTGAGAACATTGTAACCGACAATACTGTGGTACCTGTGGCAGCACTGTGATACCAAGTAAAACAGTGCTCGGCAGCGTTTGCTGGCATTGAGCCCAACTGGTGCAAAGAGGCTGGAATCCGAATCGTTAAATCCTCCTAGCCTCCACAGAGGGTCCGACTTAACCAGGGGGTAGCCTCAAACTTCGTAATCATGCCAAGGGGCTGTTTAAGAGACTGATGGTTGACCCAGGCTGAGTACCTGTCAAAGAGCATACTACCAATGGAAAAATACATGCAGTTACAATACTTGGAACATTTCCTAGCGTGACTTAATCTACTAGTGCACATATAGTCTGCAATTTTTTTTTTTATTTTTTTTTTGGGGTGACTGGACTTTTAAGCAACCTTTTAGCAAGGGATTCCGGTTTGCTCCAGATATTCACATCAGAAATTAAGTATCAGTCAATTATGAGTCAATTTGGAGCATCCTTCCAGAACATTATTGTCCACAATAACATTAATAATTGACTGTTTATATTACAGTATGATTCGGATGGCCCAGGAAGGTCAAAGGCTTGTTTTTCTCAGAGCTATGCAAACTCATAATCAGAGCCAGTTTCTCTACTGCAATTTTATTATTTAAAAAGGTGAAAATCATCACCTTTAACTATGACACAGTATGATAACGGCTGTCATTTACTATAGAAAGTTCTGCATTTACAGGACCCAAATCCTGAGTACATTGCCACAATGATATAGGATCCAGCCCTCATTTTCAGAAGTAAAAATAATAAAAATAAATCTGGCAATGAAATTCCTTTTTGAAGCATGTTAACAAGAGCCACACAAATGCACTAGGTTGCTAGGTGTGCTAGATTTAATGCACAGTGATATGATTTCAAACAGATATTTTATAAACATTAAAAAAATCCAAACAGAAAAAAGGAAAACAAAGTATTTTCTATTTACCTATCCTGTAGGTAACAGCTATTTTCATGAAAGACTTTTCTAAGAACTGGGTTTCTATTATGACAATGTGAATGTCACAGGAAAACCACTTCTCAGGAATGACACCATTACTTTGCCAACTTGTCATTGAATATTTTACAAATGGCAGGACAGGCATTCAGAATTTGTATATTTTTCCAAAGTGGACCTCCAGACTCCAGATTTTGCCACCAGTGGTTACTCAGAGTTGTAAAGGAACATATCCTCCTATCCACTTTGAGGTTGCAGCAGCATTTTTAAATACCCAGCAAGCATGAAAAATAAATTATATGCTGGCACTGACTTTAAGCATGTTATTGTCCACTCATATGGAGAACAGAAGATCTTGTTTAAGTTGTGCAGGCTTTTTTGCAGTAGCTTTTTGAAGGCACAAAGAGGTTTTATTTTTTGTGGACTTTTTCCCCCACCTGTTTATACTTACAGGTCAAGTGAGGGGCAGAATGGCAGACAAATGAGGATGCCTTGATGTAAGCATGGATTATAGGAGAGGTAGACCACTCCTTCACAGGCATAAGCCACTCTGTGTGGCTGGGCCCTATCTAAATAGGCAGAATGCTTTTATCCTGGGGGCATACCGAGTGCTTCGTTTGAGCCACGTGCTTATAATGCTCCCAGGTGTGCTCTGCTGCTTTACACACAGCAGCTCCCAGAAGCTGCAGCAGGTCTTATGCATCTGCATGTGGCTTTCACAGAAATTTGCCAAATATATGTTAGTCATTGGGAGTGTAAGTAAGGATAGTCCTTGTCTCATACCGGATGCTTAGTAAAACAGTAAAAAGGAGAGATGCTGCCAGTAATAAACAGAAAATTTCATGTGTGTGCAAAGTTTGGCCAACACCATTTGCTTGCATGCAGTTTTCACTGCAGAGATGAAATAAAATTAAAAAAAAAAAAAATGGAGTGTAAGTTTGTCAAAAATTAATTTCATAGCTCAAAATGTCAGCATTTTGAATAAGCCATGAGATTACACAGTATTTTATTTGAGAAACAGATATAAGGTTTTATAAATTCAAGCTGAGACTCCATAATGGAAATTTATGAAAGGATTAAGTCACAACAGCAGCAAAGAGAAAAGAGGCGGAAAAACAGGACAACATCTGGTTCAGGAAGGAAAAGGAGTAGCCCGTTAACTCTCCAAATCACTGAATGCTTTAGAACTGATATAACTTTCTTGTTACTAATCATTGCAGGGAATTCATATGAAATATTTTCTCTTTGATACTAACATGGGATCTAAAATCTAATTTCACTGTCCTTGACTTCAATATCATTTTATGCTAAACATAAACAACTTGGTATCTTTCTCCACTGTAATGAGTACCAGAACAGCAGTGTGTCAGAAGCGGAAATAAACAAACAAAAAAATCATCTTGACCCTTTCCTCCATTTCAGATTATGTTGTATCAGAAGGATAAAGTTTTTTAGAGGAAACTTGAGAATCCTGGTTCATCAGATGCCTTGACCTTCTCCATTGTAAATAGAAAGTACCACTTTTATAAACATTTGCAAAGTTTCTGCAGCTGTGTGGGCTGAAAATAGCACACAATTCTGTAATATAAAAAGTAAGCTTAAAAAAGGATAAAAATTGTGTGGCAGGACAGGGTAGCTAGGTGTTGGATGACCCAGCAAAGAATACGTGCAGACACACGTAAAGAAAAAAAGACAAGTTTCCTTTGCTAGTATTTGAATTTTTTTAATGTGACAAAAGAAGCTATTACTGTTTACAAAAACTCTTGCTAATTCTGAGAGTTCTATTTGGACACAGAAATTTCCAGAAGGTTTTTACCCTCTCAAAAGGATTCCAAAGTAATTTTAAAAATGTTTGATAATTGGTTCTGTTTCTTATCAGATGGGAGATAAGATGGACTTCCTAAAGAAAAAGAGTGAAAAGGGAAAAAAACCTTCAACACCGTTGTTAGTGTATGCATTTTTGTATGTCACTGTGTATGACACAAAATAAGAAATGGCACATCTGCATCTATATGAATCATTTGGATTCTATTAAATTCCTGTTTTAAAGATCTATATGTGACATAGACTTCAATGTAGTGCGAAGTTGAAGTCTATATTTGTGTGAGAGGAAATATGTGAAACGAATGAAATCCAGAATGGAACGTGGGCTCACCAAAACTGTTAATATTTTCAGCTGTAATTCTTACTTTTCTTATAGCTCTTAAGTCTTTTAACTTCTTTTTTCTTCTGATTTCACTGATTAATTTTAAAGATTTTTACCCAGGTAGGGATCAGAAATGATATTATGTGATATGGAAGACAAATGTTATTTGTAAGTAATGAATATGAAACGCTAAAATTAATCTGCCTCGTTTTGTTTCTTACTAGCAAATTAAACTACTAAATAGGCTACTACTACCTATGATGATAAAGGGTGTTCTCAAGCTGTTACACCAGAAAAAAGATCACATTCATATCTTAAGTGTCCTTGGTCTTCTTTGGGTCAAATTATGCCTTTGCATTATTAAGACATATTTCGTTAGAGCAACTGACCTCAAAGTTACTGAAATAATTAGAATGACATCCCATGCTGTCAGACTGGTAGAGCTTGACAATGAAAGTAAATGTTTGAATCACTGTTACAGGTAGTAGGAATCAACCTGTATGCTGAGCAAGCTCTAAAATGAGCTCTCATTGTTGTGCTAGAATTTGTACTTACAGGGAGGTAGATGGCACACCTCACGCTGTGTGAAAGTTGAAGGGAAGGGGACTTTTGTTTATGAAACCAAAAGGCCTAAGAAATTTGGTATTGTAGTTTTTCTTTTCCTGTAAACTAGCGGTATAGTGGTTTACAAACATAAATATTAAGACATAAATTTTCTTCTGTATGAAGCATAAACAGGAACACCGTTCCTTAAACCAATAATTTTATTGATATTTATATCATATGTTTGATCTAAAACTTAACGGAATAAAATACTTGAGTATATATTGTCATGGCTAAATCTGCCTGTGCAAAGAAATTGATGAGTTAAATCATACTATATAACAAGACGTTACTGTGTATCATTTTGTAAACATTTTATCCCACTTTCCTTCATCTGTAACATATTTTTCTTTGCTTTGCCTTTGAACAGGGATAAACAACATCACATTTATCACTATATTTTAAATAGATAGTCATATGCATAACCGTTAATCAAACTCAGATGCTGCCTTACCTGTTGTTGTTCAGTTAATAATTAAGTAATTGTGTATATGATTAAAAGAGAAATCTATTTCAGAAGTTGTCATTTTCTAAATACCACTATACAGCGATAACTGACAGTTACCACAGATTCCTTCAGATTTTAAATAGTTGAGCTACTTGTTGCATGTCTGTGATAGCAGTTAAAAATATTGGTGTTTTAAAGACTTGTGAATTTTAGGAAGCGGTGGGAAAATTCAGAATTATCATTCTGTGGTAAAATCTGACAGGTTAGGTTTATTTCATGCAATTAGAATAAAAGGTTAAGTTGAGAAAATGGACACAAAATTTTCAGGATTTTTTCATTTGCAAGAATAATACAATTTGCAAAGCTTTTATTGAAATCAAATACATATGATGCCCATAAAAAATGCCCATTTGATTTATGAATCAATAAATGATTTCTTCTTAGATTCCAACCACTGTTAAACCATGTTTTATGTAAGGCAAAGCTGTACACTGAAAGAGTTATAATTGCATGATGCTCTGTAGTGGAAGTTCCCAGGCCTACTTTACCAGTGATACTTTTGTTAACATAAAATTTCCTTTGCAAATCCAGTAAATGAAAGTGATGTTTCAACATGTAAAATGTTGTACAGTTAGAGAGCTGCTCGTGTTTGAAGAAAATGAATATCTGAGTTCCTGCTTCCTGGAAGCAGTGGATCACATTAGAGGAATTCCGCTAAATTTTAGCTGAATTGAAATTAGGTATTTTCAGCTCGTTCAAATACAGAAATACTTCTGTTTTCTGATAGCTTGTGAACTTCTTAAAGTAATAAACACATAAATAAAGGCTCCCTTAGATTTCCCTGCAGACAGCCTTCCAGTCATTCATACTCAAAAGGAAAACAGAGTTGGCTAAATATTGTCAAAATCTTGCTAATCTAGCTAAAGATGTTAAGGTTTCAGCTGAGTGCTTGAGAGGTGAAAATGCATCTGCCATGCAGTGAATGCTTATAAAGTAACACTAGATTTATTTAAAGTCAAATATTCTATAAAGCAAATAATTGAGTTCTTGGATTTCCTGTTGGACAATATTTGTTGCTGAAATTTAAAAAGAGTTTCCACAAACCAAATGATAATGTTTAAACCTACACTTCATTGTGAGACTTCATTGATATAATATTTAATTTGATATCAATATTGATATTTCATTTTAATTACCTTGGCAAAAATTCAAGGTTTTAATTATGTAGCAATTTCCAAAGCCTTTGAAAGACTGCCTGTCTCTATCCACAATGCAGACTTCTTTCTGACTAAAGTCTGTAAAGCATGTGGGAATTGTATGTTTGGGTAAGCCAGATACTGCCTGTCCAGGGACATTAGAGATATTATTACAAAGTAATTTCTATATGCTTCTGTATGTGAAAATGCAGATGAGACCATTTTTGGTGAAATGGAAGGTCTACCTAACTCAGCAGCTATAAATGGCCAGTAGAGAACAGTTAAAGAAAAAATATAAGTAACAGCAAAATTTGGAGGAAGTAAGAAAAAGAATGTTGTGATGAACACCAAACTAATTTAATTTTCAACAATGAAGAACTGTCAGTTTGGTAAAGAAAAAAGGAGCATTTGACTTTCTAGAACGTTGCTGTTTTTCAATGTGACTGAATTTCAGGAGTGTTTTGAAATCACACATTTGGGAATTTCCTGCTTCACTAAAACACTTGGGAATTCAACTATTTTTGACTCCTTGTTCAGATAATATGTCCTAAGAGCTCCCAAGGTCACTTGGTTCCAGTAAATAATTGTACAAGTTTATCTCTTCACCTGCTTTACTCACTTTCCTGTTGTTGGGTGTTATCTGCCTGACCTCTCAATTTATGAAATCGTATTTGAAAAAGTTTTTTGAAAAATATTAATTTGCTTTTATTCCTGCCTTAAAAATGCAAGTGGAAAGAAACTCAAAACTTCAAGTGCAACACTGATTCACTCCGCTACAGGATTGCATGACATACACATCTGTGAGGTGTTAATTGTTTCTAGGTTTCCTTAATTACAATTCCTTTTAATAAAATAAAAATATTTTTGTTGACTTACAGAAAGCTACATGAGATTTGAAAGAGGAGTGGAGAGTTTAGCTGGCATAAACATTGTTGTCTACGTGCAGGTCTTCAAAATGGTGACTCCAGCTTGTCTGTTCCCCTGCACAACATTTACTGCAAAGGGACAGCCTGGGGTAAAGGAAAAAAAAACCCAGCCCGCATTAGCCTTTGTATTTATTATTACTCTTCATCAGTAGCCACACCATGTAGAACACCATGCTTTTCACTGACCAGGTACCTGCTATGATACACCGGTTGGCTACAACATCCTGATTTTAGGCTTCTGAGTATTTCTGGCTAGCATGGTAGACTTTTCAATGATTATGAAAGACAAGCAAAGAAGCGTTTACAGGACACCGTAGTGTGACTCACAGCACAGCCTTGACGGGTGCTCTTGGAGATTATGCATAGTGTCAGAGGGAGAAAGGAAGGGGATCTAGGGGACTCTAAATATTGTAATTCTTTCACAGTTTCCATTATAGCATTTGAGCTGTCAAAAGCTTTGCTCGAGGCTCACAGAGCTCAATTCAAGCGTGGGTAGTTCAAAGCTTACTAAATTCCAATTATGATATCACACAACTGTAAACTTATTTAGCATGCATGATACTAACAGATGCTTTAAAGTAAAGAACTATAACTAATCCCTCTATCCACTGTCAAAAAAAAAAATAAATTCATTTAGTGGTTCTTTTCATTCTGCTCAGGGAAAAAAACCCAAAACCCAAAACCAAAACAACTGAGAACCATTGCTCCTCTCTAAACCACAGCTATTACAGACTATGATGGGTAAAAACCCTTTTGGTTTTGGCTTTCTTCTGCCTAGCAAAAAGGGTGAAGAACAGTTATCAAACAAAAATTCTCTAATTATTCTTTCAGATTCAAAAATTATTGCCAAAGGAAGTGATATTATTTACTCATATGTTATAAAAATATTGATAAAATTATGTAAAATCACATTATCTTTACATTCAGTTATTTCATTAACACAAAACTGTCAAAGTGGTTTTGAAGCAGTTTGGGCTTCAGCTGTTATCCCAGATTTTGTGTAGATAACACAAACAATGGTCTGCTGGTAGAAGAGATGACAGGATGAAAGACAGATTTTATAATTTAATTAGAAAAATCTTCAATGATGGTTCAATAACTCTTGGACTAGTTTGCATCTGCTTCCAACATCAGATTGATGAGGATAAATAAGCATGGCACCGTCTTATTTGATATTTGTAGATAGGTAAATAGGATCAAAACATGGCTTAGTGTTTCTGGCAATGAAGAGGAAACACCGGCTACTTCTAATTTGTTTTTATATTTAATCCAAGGGCAGTCATATTTTACAGCTCAGAAATTGCTTCTCTACAGGAATTGCTTCGTCACTATTATTTGACATATGATAATCCAAGCTCAAGGATTTTAAAAGACAATTATTTGCTGGTGTCTGTACTTCGTGTTTGTGCTTCTCTGCCCAGAAAATTCCATTTTGTCTGCCTCATCAGCTGGGGAAATCTCTGTCTGACCTAAGAGAATCTTTTTTTTAATTTATGAATCATTATTCTCACTGTCCCAGAAATGGCCCTTCAAACACATCAGGCCAAATCCTGCTCTTGGTTATTCTGGGTTAATTCAGGAGTAACCCTAGTGGCTCCAACAACACAATCATGGCTGCATATGGATGTAAGCGGTTGCAGAGCATAGCTCATCTTCCAGACAAAGAGACTCACCACTGTTCTCAGACATCCTGATAAGCAGAGCTGTGACAAGGAAACTGGATGCATAAGGAAACCGCAATGCTCGGTGATTTACCATCTGCAGATGCGGGTTTTTATCTTCCTAAGTGGGGTAGGTAAAGATTTAAATTCTAATATTTCTGAAATTTTTTGTCCTACAAGCTTCCCATGTTGATGGGCCACTACGGGCTGTCACCACCGTCTGTTCTCCCCTGCTCTCCCCTCCCAAATGTCTTCTTGAAAGTGGGAAGCCAGCAGCAGTTACTTAACAAAGTTTGTCTAATACCCTTTCGTTTTCCAGTGCGGGCAGTGTTAACCTTGTCACTTCAAGCCAGGCAGAGGTGGTCAAGATCAAGATCTCCCTCTCTGGTGCAACCTTCACCCAGCATTCACAAACTGTAACAGGTGTGTCAGGATGGTTTTTAAGGCAGACTTATTCTTAGGAAACCCTAGAAAGAAATGATAAGGTCGCCTGACAGCATAGGACATCATACCTCCGCCCCTGTTCAGGTGTATTTTTTTACCTGTATTCTTCCTAAGGCACTTTTTTTTTTTTTTT
>VYXH01002158.1:9122-75715 GCA_013397275.1 Burhinus bistriatus
CTCAGCGGCGGGCGGACCGCGGCCGGCGGCGTCGTGCTCCCTCCTTCCCGCCGGCCGAGGCGGCGCGGCCTCGAGAGGGATCCCCCGGCGCCCATCGCTATCGGCGTGAGGCGCTCCCCGGTGCGGCGGGGCCCCCCTCCCGGGCGCAGCGCCGGTGGCGGCCGGCGGGTGGCCTGGGAGGGCGGGGCAGCTACAGGTGTGCCGCCAAAGTGAGTTGGCGGTGTCGGTTATCCCCGTTTAACGGCCGCTTACCGAATGGGTGTGCGCGGCTGGCAAGAGTCGAGGGGCAAAATCGCCCTAAATACCTGCGTTGGCACCGATGCTGTAAGAGTCCCAAGCATGGGGCGGCTCCTGTTGTGCTGCCTGCTGTAGAAATACACCGCTGGAGATGTTCCTTGCTCCAGGGAGCTGACAGCCTGATTGCATGGCAAGAGGTCGTGGGACAGGCAGGGGAAGGCGGGTACCTTACAGCCATCACCAGCCTGCACAGCAGCCATACGCGGGGCACTGGCGTCCACCTGTTGGTGGTTCAGTCAGCCTGGTGGAGAACAGCGTGAGAAGGAGAGGAAGGGCTTATTTGAAGGAGGAGAAAGAAATAGCTTTGCTGTGGTTGACAGAGGACATGAGGTTAACATAAGGACATCATAGGAGAAAGTGTGAAAAGCCGTGCTTGTTTGAAAATTTAAGGAATGGTCTGTACAGGCTAACGTCGTGCACTGATCAGAATTATGAAGGCTACTTTTTCAAAACTGGCATGGAAATGGTAATGAGGTGCCTCCAAAGGCAATAAAAACACCTTACTTTTTTGCATGATAGCAAAGAAGAGACAAAGCATAGAAATGAGTGACTTGGGTAGAAACATGCGTGAAGTAAATGATCTTTGCAGGATATTCTGGATGCCCATTAAAGGAAAAATGTATATTAAAACTGGTGAAATTGGTGAATTTAGGGGCAACTCAAAGCTTGTACTGAGAGGGAATATTACTTATTTCCCAATCAGATTGATGGTCAACCAGAACCTGGGATCTGAAACACTTCAAGCTCTGTATATATGCATATGAGAGGCAGAGAGAGACTTGAAAGTTCAAAGCAAATCCTGCTGATGTGATTTTTGTGATCCAAGTTTGCATCTCCATTTACACTTTCTTGATTTAGACACAACTAAAAATGCACAAGAGCTTACCCCAGGTACTGAAGAAGAATCTCCTGGGCAGCTCTTGCAAATTTGAAGTCTAAAAATCATGACAAGATTTGGCTGTGGCAGAGTCCTAATCTTAATGAAAACTTACACTGCAACAAATCTAACCCAGATCTATAAAAGGCCTCTCCTCTCTCTCTCTCCCTCCCCCCCCTTCTGCAATGCTCCCATGTTTTGTACTTAGATTTGCAGCAGGAGTTTCTCTTCCTCCCACAGCTATGTACTGCAAAATTGTTCAGGTACCTCATTGAAGAAAACAGAATATCCATTTAGGGCTACCTGACACACATTTCCCATTTTCCTCCTTTCTAGTTGTACTTTCATACTTTCAGAGTTTTGGCACTACCTGGTACCAGTTCATATATTTTGAAATGAAAGCATGCTAAGAAGGGACATTGGCAGAAGCCTTCATCATCTGGCCTCATCAGTTTTCACTGTTTACAACAGCAATAAATGTACTCTAAAGGGCCTATAGTCCTCTTGATGTCAGAGGAATATATATACAGAAGGAGAGGAAGAACAGCCTAAATTTAGCTAGCAGAAAGGAGACATCTGCAGCAGTTAGGTTGGGTTTGCTGACTGACAAAAATGTATTATTACAAAGCAAAAAAATAAATTTTTTTGCAATTAAAAGAACCACCAGAAAGAAACTACTTTTTCATAAATAGGATTTGATGTTTCCAAGGCTTTTTTTATTTTAAATAAAAGATAATCCCATTACATACGGTCATTGTGCTGGGGATAGAGAAATAATCCCATATATAACACCCTGAGACAGCATTTCTCACTTGTTACTAATGCTCCAGGAAAAAAAAAAAAGAAAACATCAAAGAGAGGGTCAGGATGACGGATCAGCAAGCCAGGAAGCAATTAGGTGAGCCTTATTGTACCTCAGAGAGCGATGTTGGTTCCTGGCACTTCTGTTTCAGTTCTAGGAGTATATTTGGTGATTGAAAGCGGTTGAACCATAAAGCACAGTATTAAACTTCAGTATCTAAAGTGGTTTTGAAATTCCAGTGCATATCAAAAATACGCCACAAATGGAAAGTGGTATTTTTACTAGCACATGTCCGTAAAAGTCAGTGTTGCAAAACTGTCCTGTATTACACATCATCTTTTTCAGGCTCCAGTTTTCAGGAAATTGTGTAGTTCCCTTGGAGGAGGGGAAAACTGGGTATGAACGAGATCATCGTTTCTGCCATGGCTTGAGCAGTGTTATTTAAGTCAACCCACTATAGGCAGCATACAGAAAAGCTTGTACTTCAGTTGTGACTGGTGCGGTCAGCATATAAGTTGGCATTATGCTGCGCTCAACACGTCCTGGCTGTTCTCCAGAATGACCCTTGGCATAGGAACTCCAGAACAATTACACGAAGCAGCAGCCTGTCACAGTTGTAGCCCTCTTGGCCCCAGAAGCAGCTGAGGATCTGACCAACATCCCTCTCTCCCTGCCTGCAGATCTCACTGTTAAAATCCCTTCTTTTGCAACTGCTGCCAGAAGCCTGCGTGGGATGCTCTATCTGGAACTGTACCTCTGGCAGGGGCAGGCAGCTTGCTACAACGCGTATATTGCTCTGCCTATCCAAGGAGATGGTGCTTAGGGGGGTTGTGCGATATGGGAGCAGGCAGATTTTGCCAGCAAGGAGACCAGCGCAGCGCAAGCATGTTGCCCAGATGTGGAGAAACTTCCCTAACAGCCACATGATCCTAGCCCATGCCATTTGTGCACGCGGGGAAAAGCACGCCCTGTGTGAGAAGCTAATAAACCCAGTTTACAATGCTTTCCCATTTTTGAGAAACTATGCTGGAGCTTGTTGGTAGCTGCCTGCTCTGAAAATGATCACCATAGTGACACCTGCCAGGGATTTATACCTGCTCCACCTCCTCAAGACAGCCCAGCTGCCAGATGCCACTTTGAAAGCAGCTCTTTATGCTCTAGAAACATCACCTGTACGACTGGCACCCCGCTGTGGGGAACAGGGATGCTGTCCAGGCTGTTGCATCTTGCAGCAGTCAGTCTCTGGCCACAGGCAGGGCAACATGACATGGAGGGGTCTGACTTCATGCCAGCTACCCAGTGGACACCTTAAATCCCATTGGAACAAGTTGACAACCACGTGGACTGCTCAAAATGGCAATATAAGTAGATGTGTTGCAGCTGCCACCCCACACAGTAACTGGAGAGGTATGATGAACTCAGGAGACTTCAATAAACATTCACAAGATCCACACATAACACACCAATCAACACAGCAACAACCATTTGAAAACCAAGACAAAAAGGACAGCAGACATCACCACATTGCAAGAGTTTACAATTATCAGTATGGTCAAGAAAATACAATAGTAACGAGCTCAGACAAACTCCATTACAGCAGAAGGTGGGGTAGACTAAGTCAATAAATACTGGTGCACATACTCACATTCATTTCCAGTTGGACAGTGGTGTATAAGGTGGCATATTGCTAGAATTGTTAATATTAACTTTAGCAAAAAGAATTGCTGCCTGTTGAAGTGTAATGAGTAAAACTTGAGAGTTTTTTATATTGGGCTTACTAATAAAAAAAAACCACAAAAACAAGAGTATCTTATGTTTGTCATCTGTTTAATGCCCAAAGTCAGCATATAGTATAGCAGTCACCATATAGTATACAGAGCAGATGATTTCCCTTTTTCATACAGAACTGGGAGTTGTTACTCGTAAAAGGATCTCTGACAGCTGCAGAAAAGCTTTCACTTCACTTCACAGCTAACGGGGGAAGCAATGAAACAATGAAGCCTAATTTCCCCTGGTTAATAAGCAATGAAGGCTGAGTGAAGTTAGCTTGTTCATTATGCCTCCACTCATCTGGATTCTCTGATGTCTGATAAGATTGGATCACGTGCCATAGCCTTACCTTCCAGGAGAGTGCCTTTTCTTTATCATCTGTAATTTTGTGGGTGATAAGAAATGCAAACGACTTCTTATAGAGGCATTCTGCTTGAAAGAAAGTGTGGCATGGTAGCATGTGTCTTTTTTCTGCAAGAGATACTACATATAGCTAATTTTCATGAGGCTACTAAAGATTAAATCTACTCTATTCATTATATTATGCAGTTACTGTGTCACACAATCCAGTGAGTCGCATGCCTGTCATATATACTGTTAACAGTCAAAATACCTGCTCACTCTTTTCTATCATCTTCATTCTTGTCGGTAAAGTAAGTTGCTACCTATCACACACAGAAGGATCAAATCTTATTGCAGTTGTTGAAATCAGTGTTTTATTAAAAATCACATTTAGCTTATTTAATTAAGCCTACTCCACAGAATTCTTATGGGATTGCCTCACACATCTCTGATTGTTTGATTTTAATTTTTCTTTTACGGAGAAGTCAGTTTCCCCAGTAATACAAGCTTCATATTTTTAATTTATGAAGTCTATATCCAGTGTTTGTCCTCATAACTGAAACTTGTCCTAGGTTAATTCGATCTTGATTGGAATACAAGGATGCATTTATTCTTAGGGTTAGAGAGTCCAGCTGTGTATGACTAGTAGATGAATATGTTCCTGCTTACAGGGAGAGTAAGAGAGAACTGGTCTTTTTTTTAATCTAAAAAAAAAAATATTTTTTTTCCCCTATCATTGTGCAGTCTGTGTTCTCTGAAGTTGTTTGAGCTCTTGTTCAATTAGGGATTGTATGCCATGTGTATAAAGTCATCTCATCGTTCTTTTGCTCTTGTAATAAGGTGTATCTGTTCAGTTTGGGACAGTTCACAATCCTAGAAAAGAGTGAGGTTTGTTATTCCAGCAACCTCAGAAACTAAGGCATTCTAGGAAATGATATGTGACTTCTATTTCATTATTTAGAATGTTTTATTTAAATGCATTTACCTAATGTATAGAATAACATAATCGGAATTTCAATAACCAATTAAAGTTCAGTGCCTGGCTGCTTATGCCCCAACAGCTTCTGGAAGGCTGCAAAACATCAAAAATGAAAGCATATAAAACAATATTAATTATAACCATTAACAATTACTGCCAATATGGTATGCATCAACCTAGATCATTGTCCTCCACGCTTTCTATAATGGGAGCTGTGTTATCTAATACCAGCTGAACAGCTTCTGAGTCGACTTCCTCGTGTGAACATAAACATCTTTATATGACCCGCCTAGTCTAACTTTCTCAGTCAAATTAAGCAGAGAGGTTGGTGTACTCTATGGAACGGGTTTGTCTGTGAAAACCCGACCCGGGAAGTAAAGCCCTCGAAGAGCGAGTTGGATGCTCTTCAGCGGCGTTTCCCTGTGAGGAGTGCGGCCGCTGCTTTGGGTTTTGCCTGATCCAATGCTGACAGGTGTGTTTAGAAAGCTAATTTGGGAATTTTTCTATGATTAAGTGTTACCCAATTAAAACAAAATCCAGTCAAAATAAATTGAACTCTTCACGTCATACGAACATGTAACAAATTCCCCCCAAAATAGCAAGGTTATCTAATTCAGACAAAACACAAGAAAGTGCTATTAAACCTCACTGTGGGGTTCAGACACAGGCTATGCGAAGTAGCACCTGCCCCTAGAAAGCGCAGAAGCCACTTTTACTCTGGTGCTTTTTGCTTCTTTCTGGACTTTCAAGTCCACAGCGTGCCTTGAAGTGGAGCTGCTAGCCATGGCTCTGTTTACTCTGTGCTAATTTTCAGGCAGCTGCTCTCCGGAGGAGCGACCTTGGCCAGAGTCCTTGCACTCTCCTAGCGTCGGCTCAGACATCCGTACAAGCCTAACCGCCCCTGGAGCAGAGAAAGTGGTGTGCCTGAACCACGCCATCCAGTAGCACACAGCAGAATGACGTCACAGCATATCACATCAAGATACCTTTGTTTTCCCAACCCCAACAATGTAGTATTTGTAGCAGAGAGCATGGGATTGTGCCCAGCCTTATGCCTCTTACACCAGGGTGAGATCTATGTACATCTGCTGCCACCATGTTGTCCATCACATGCACCTGAGGAAACAAACAGTCTTTGTATTTTGGGATTACAGGCACATGTAGCTAGAGTAGGTGAGTGGAAAAACTAGAAAGGGGGTTTGGCAGTGGATTTTTATAGGAATCAAAGTCATACTTGTCAGAAAATACCTTCTTTTAAAAGCTTAGAATCACTCTCCAAATAATCAGTTTTCTTGCAAGGTGTCAAGACACTCTAATTCACATCGAACACTGCAGGAACACCCCGAGCATGGGGAGCTCTTATAGTAACCCCTCTCTCTCCTGGAATGACAGCTTTTTTAAAATTCCCTCTTCCTATGCTAACACCTACCTTTTAAACTCACCAGATAATTGGAGAAATATGTATTTGTTAGTGAGAGCACAGACAGCAGACTGCCGGTTTGCCCTTCACGAATGGTAGCTCCATCTGTAGCATTCTGCCTGCTACTAGCTACAGGCTATGCTACGGGTACCCAAGCCACAGGCTTCCCCTCCTGCCTCTCCTCACTCCCTGCTGTTCAAGATTGTAGAAGCTTTCTGCAGAGATCAGTTGAGAGAAGGAGTTACTGGAGCCAGCATGCTCAGCTGGCCCTCAGGGCTAGTGCTGGTGGTGAGCAGGTAATTGAATTATTGGGCACACCTTCCCTTTAGTGGGTTTTCTTCCTCCTTGTTTGTGTAGAAGCTTTGGGAGGATAAAGGTGAGTATGTTCCACAGCTATGTGAGGGAGAGGAGCAGTGCTAAAAAGGAATGCAGTTAGAGAATTCAAGAAAAGTTTTGTCTTGTTTAGAATTTTATGAATAATTTACATTCTAGGAGGGAGAGGCTGCCAGTGACTGAAGCTGAGGGGTGAGTCCTCCAGTGTCCCACTGGACAGCTGCAGAGCTGGAGCAACTCTGGATGAGCAGTGAGGACACCTGGACAACTGTGTCCAGCTATGCAGGGAGGAAGACCTAGGGGCTGCAGAAATTGCCCACAGTTAATGCATCGCTCCCTTTGCTCCAGGTGAACTGAGTGTTTGGTGGTGCTGAGCTTCCATTAACAGTAAGCATCCTGCAGTGCCCACACAGCTTTTCTGTTATATTTTGATATGTGTTTAGGTGCAGAAGGTCCTTGTAAACATACTGTTTTCAAGAAAGGACTTTGCAGAGAGCCCTTATGTGGGTTGTGTAAAAACCACCCTTTAAATCCCAGTGGTATTTTGTCTACTCTCACTGAATATAAAAGAGTTGTCAGAGTCCAAAGGAACCTGTTACTGATTCACATGCAGATTCCAGTTTGTCCTTTCAGTAAATTTCTGTGATAGATAGTTCATTATAGCTTTGTAGCTTGCATATCACTTATCTTGTCCCAATTCCCTGATCAAATACTGTTGCAAGTTGAGGTCAATGGAAATTTTAACAGTTTCTGATGGTAAGTTCCCAAGAGCTTATATGAGACTCTCAGAATCAGAGCTACTTCTGAACACACTGACCTAGGCATTTTGCTGTTGTTGGCAAAGGTTTGCAGAGCCAGCTAACTTCTTCAGCTGGGTCCAAGGATCTAGTTATATGCTCCAGAAAGCTACAGGGAAGCTGGCTGCAATAATCAAACATGCACACTCAGAGACAAGTACAGTGAGGCTATTTACTACTGATATTCTAGTGCTTCTATGCCTTCTGTTTGCTTTTTGTCTTCAAAATAAAGCATTTCTGGAAACAATCTGTCAACCTTTCTTATTTTCAGATTTTCATTACTGGGTGTTATGGTTTGAGGAACCCACAACAATTTATTGTCGTTTAGACAATTATTCTATCACCCGATGATCCCTCCCCACCTGGGAAGGGGAATCGAGAAAAAACAAGGAAACCTGAGGGTTGACATATAAACAGATTTAATAGAATAAGACTAGATAATTAATAATACTAAAGAACCAGTATTGATCCTGATAGCAATATAAAATATACAAGGATTACACGCAGCCAGTTCTATCCGTAGGAAGCTGTGCACTCCCAGCAGCCAACAGCAAATGTCGGACACTGGGAGCGCTACGGCTTTGGGAGGAAGGGAAGGGCTCAGGGGTCTGGCACCGGGGCAAGAAGTTCTCAGGATCACAGCCATTAAGGCAGAGAGCACTTCGCAGCGAACTTTCTAATTTATATTGAATGTGATGTTCATGGTATGAAATAATGCTGTTAGCCAGCTTGGGTCAAGTGCCCGGGTCTCGCTCCTCATCTCCACAGCTGGCTAATGCAAAAACACTGAGACCTTGAAACCCACATAGCATAGCTGGCTATAAAGTAAGTATTTTCACAAATTCAGACACTAGAGTCTTCTAAAAGTGCGTTTTTTCCCAAGCATTAGAAGATAAATTAGTCCCGTGTTGCTCAAACCAGGACACGGGGGGAAAAATCTGCCACTAACCATGACTGTGGTTTTTGCACGGTAAAAAGTGATATCACCAGAGGCTGTACCACATTCCTTCTCAGATCTACGCTATTGCAACAGCAGAGTGCATTGAGTAACTAGTTTGTCCGATACCGAGACTGACTCATAAGGACAAGAAAAGTTGGGAGAGAGGTGTATGCTTGCAGTTCTTGTCCCATTTCCCTGATGATTTAGAAATGTGGCAGAAGAAAACATTAACTTGGTGACATGCAGGCCCCCTCTTCTGGAATGGTTTACATTTATGTATGTGCTTAATGCTGAAAGCAGCAAAGTTCCTTTATTTATTTTTGGTTGCAGAGACCATGTGGACTAGAAGTTAAAGGTAAAATATTTTCCCTTTTCTTTCATCAATAGATATTTTACACTCTGCAGCAACAGACTTATAGAAGAAACATGGGGTGACATGAAGAGTGACATGAAGAGCTACAGCAAAATAAATGCCGTGAAGGTGAATAGTGTAGAGTTCAAAGTCATACCAGGCAGGAGGGAGAGGCAAGAAATGCGGGTATTCAACACAGGATGACTGTGAGCCCTTACTGAGACAAGACTATGATGTTTGATGACAGGAAAGATGATTAATGTGGGCTTCCGGAGGGAGATTTTCAGCAGGTTGGGTTATTCTAATGGCCCTGCACAAAACACTAGTGGGACGTCACCTAGAGTAATATATAACCATGACTGTCTGTGTTCAACGAAGAGGAATTTGCGCTAGAAGGCGGCAGAGGAGGGCTTCTGGGTTGATGACTGGAGTGGAGAACCTCAGAGGATACCTTCGGGTCAGCAGGGCTATTGAGGAAAAAGAACAAGGTTACCCCAGAAAGCAGAAAGCTTCCAAGGACAAGAGCAGTGGGGTTTGGAGCTGCTTCCTAACTAGAAGAGTGCAGAGAAGTCACTGAGCTGGTTTCAAGGTGGGACTTGCTGAAGCCACACATCACGGTAGGCTGAACACAGCAAAATGTTGCTCTCTAAGTGCACGCAGTGTCCTTCCAATTCCATGTCCTAGAGGCTTGGTGTCTTTCACCTCGGATACTCACAGACTGTACCATGAATTTAAATAGAAAAGTAAATTTCACAGCCAGACTTGGGCTGCATCTGCATTGACATTGCTCTATATTGAGAGGAAAGAGCATACAAAGATGTAGGTTTTGGTTTTGCTTTATTCCAGTAAATTCTCTCTTACACACAGCTTCTCTTGTGCCTTCATTCTTGACATTCTGGGCCCTCTGGTAGGTGGTCTGGACAGTGTTGTAAGGTACAGCAGCTTCAAGATAACAAACCACTAAAAGCCAGGAGTCCTGAGGACTATTCTGATAGCTGAGGACATCTGTAGCATAGTAGAACACTAGATATGCTCCTCTACTGTAAGGTGAACGGGGGGGAAGGGACACAGGGACGGACAACAGACTAAAATCTCTGCTAGTTTTGAGTTTGTTTGGTTTGGTTTGGGTTTTTTTTTTTTTTTATGGCTTTATATTTAATCATATCAAGGAAGGGACAAAAAACAGCTAGTGAGGAAGAGTGGTATTCCTCTCATCAAAGCTGCATTGAATTTACATTTCTGCTCTAGGATTGCTACGAACTGGCAGGCCTGTGCACTAACGGTAGACTTGAGAGAAGAGCTCAGTCCACCATCGTTGGTCTGGATTCAAGGACTCCTACTTACTTTCCTAATCAGAAACAGCTCAATGTTCTCATAGATCTCCTGGCATCATGCACATGTAGAGCATGCCTCACATTTCAAAAACTCACTAAGGATTTACTCAATTATTAATTAAAATCTCATTTGATTATGATTCTATCACATGCTGGAGGAACCATCCAGTTTCATCGTGAACAGTTAATTTAGACTCTCTGAAGACGTTCCATCATTTAAAACAAAACCAGCAGTCCAGAGAAAGAAAACTGTATCATTATTTATGGCTTTATGTTACAATTCAGATGGGATTAACTAACTCTGTTTCTATTCTGTTTAACAATATAATATGATGAAACATGCTGGCTGTGTTAATTATTGTTTGTTAAGGTTATTTATGAGGGGTACATCTGCAGCATAGTTCCAGTGAATTTCTGATGCATCTCTGCAGATTTCATTTTTCTCTGCTTTGGCTTAATGTAACTAAAAATGATAATTTTGTGGGTAGTCCCTGCACAGTGAGCCACATGCTCATATTTATATCAGAAACAGCTCATACCTTCAAGGAATTAGCAACTGAAGTGTGCTAATTTCTATCTGTGGTTGGAATTAGCTACTAGATACCCATTGTGTCTGTTTTTTATACAGGCCCACGGAACTGCAAGCATCAAAGGGACGTTGCATGAGAATAAAGCAGCCCCCTCAGATCCCACTTGCTTGATTCCTCATGTGGACTTCATTTGAGTTTCTGCAGTTAGTCAGGAAGCGTTTGATTCCGCTCCTACCCTGCTCCACGCTGCCCCAGCGTACGCGTGCTCTCTGTGCTGGGTCATGGCATCCTGCTGGCCACAGTCGTACCAGCAAAGGGACCGAAGGAGGCTCAGCTGATTTTCAGCCCTTATTAACTTGTGGTGCTTCACAAATTTCACTGCCCATGCAGTAAGTGCTAGTAAGTTCACTATCTATGCCGTAAGTGCTAGTAAGTAAACTATGTGGCCTAGCCCCACTAAGTTTAAATTAACATTTCCACGCAACACAGACGCTTGCTGCTTTTTTTATTTTTGTGGCAAGTTATTTCTGTAAACTTTTTGGATGGAAAGTACTTTTAAAAAATGTGGAAAACATGTAAAACTCCTCCAAATACCCTGCAGATTTAAACAGCCGACACACGGACCAACTCTATTTCACTGCTGGTGCCCGCAATGGAAAGCAGACTGCCAGCCCAGGCAGCCGCAGTCCAATCCCTCACAACAGGGTCACTGTTTAAGCCAGGAAAATCACTCCACAATCACCACGGTCAGAATGAAACCATCAGCCTCATACCACGACAGTTTCAGCAGTGTTATATATATTGAAAGCAGAATATATGTTATATATTGAAAGCACAACAGCAGCTTTTCATTTTACAGACCCCTAAAAGCTTTTCAATGTCCATGCAGACCCGTGGAGTCACTTCTAGACTCATTAAACAATAAGCTTTATTTCTTGCTTCACTTTTACAGTATCCTTAAAAGCAGCCCATCCTACAGAGATCCACAGACCATCTGAGGAAAACCACTCAGCTAGAAGGAAAGACGAGGTGGCATGTGGGAAGTGCAAAATAAGTCCCTGCTAGTTCATGCTGACAGAGCAGCACAAGCTAGCAGGGATCTGGGGTGCCCAGCCTTATCGCGCCTGTGCCAGGCTTGCTGCTCCTGCTCCTGGTGGCCTCTTCATCTTGAAAGGCTGCAGTGGGAACGCCACCTTTCCTTAGGAGTTATTGGGAGGCTCAGCTGGGGACCAAGTTCCCCTGTCCAGCTGAGATCACTTAAGCTTTCTCGGCTTGAACCAGGGACAGCTTCAGAAATGCCCCTCGGGAACGGGAACAGCCCCGGTGCCGGGGAGAGGGCTGCCCGGTAAGTCCATGCAGTCTCGTACAGAGACCTGCCCGGCGCTGACAGGGCAGCAGGGCCCCTCAGGGACCACCAGAAGGCCTCCTGGCACACAGGCGCTCCACCACAGCATTTATTTTGCTGTAAGTGGTCATTGACTCTGCCAGAAACAACCTGTAAACTTTCTTCTTCTTACAGAAGAGCTACATTACGTGGGCTCAGATCTGTTACGCCGATCCCTCCAGCAGCACTGGTGGAACAACTCTTCCTAAAAGCAACCACTCAGCTAATGTCTGTTGCTTGTGCAAAAGCGTACATCCAGATAGGGTATTTCACCTCTACTTACTCTTCAACTTCTTGTCCCTCTTCTTATCGGCTAGCATGTTATTGCCGGTATCTCAAGAAGCTGTCTCTTTGGTGGTGATGTTCCACTTGCAGGCAGAAGGGCTCCCCTGGCAGTGCTGTATGGGGTTCAGCACACCAGCGCCCCTGCACCAGTTTCAGTGAAGCTTCTCTTGAAGCTCTCCTGTCATCTCATGCACCCATGGTCCTTATAACTTGTAGTATACCTTGCAGCTCACTGAAATAATAGTAAAACTGATCTTTTGGTATCAATGAAAATGCCTTTCAAGGGTTTGAAGGACTCTGTACTGCTGTTCCTGAACTCAGTTGTCTCCCAGGACAGATGCTGTGCCGGCAGCCAAAAGAAAGCTTTCTTCAAGCTCTTTTACAAAACACCTGAACATTGCCATGGAAGGATGCAAACATTTCCTCTTCGATGTCTCTGATAAGATTGCTGATAAGAAATACCAAAACTGCCTACCCTCATTACACCTGCCCTCTGGGAAAAGGGCTGAAACAAACTTATTCCAGAGCAGCCATCAGACTGTAAGTCCTTTCAGTCACTACCAAGTATCAATATTGTTTGATTAAATACTATATAGCAAGTTATCCTGGGTTACTAGCACACTCTTTCAAAATATCTGTGGGTTTGGTTTTTTTTTTTTTATTGCCACTGAGTGAATTTTTTGATACAGTACCAAGCTGAATGGAGGGTGGGAGGGGTCTAGGTTAGCAATGTTTTTGTGTGCCCACGTGTGGTTTTCCAGGTCAGACACACTTCACAACAGCACACTAACACTAGGAAAGTCCCTGCCTCCTCTGAGCAACATTTTGGGCAGATGAGTGAAGTAACATATTCTCTCGCAGTGGGGGAGGCAGCTAGATTGTTTGCCCTAATGAATATTTCTGACAGTTTTTCTATGCTAAATTACCACAAGAAGTTCTCTGCAATCTCACATTGCTTCTTCCAGCTCTTCAAAACACTCACATGTGGCCTCTGCCACTTTTTCTGGCTGTATTAGACCACAGAATTATCATTAGGTTGGGGAACACTTATGAGGGTTCATAGAAGTTTTTAATGTAAAGAGCCAACTCACACGCTCCGCAGCAGACCAGTGTATCTACACATTCCTTCCCCTTAGATTGGTTGTGAGATTTTTCTGCCTAACACCTGCTAGCATTTGGGGTACAGCTGCAAAAATAGCTCCATTTCTGGCAGGCTCGTTACATCATTCATAGCTGCTGCAGCAAACCTTGGGGCTGCTGTTCTTAATTTGGGCTATGGTGCCGGCCCTTTGTAGAGGAAGATGGAAGAGCTATCTGTTCTCTACTTTCGTCAGCAAAAAGCAACAGGCAAAGTTTACAGGTTGCCTATGCTGTGCTGAGGAGGCAAAATTACCGTCCAATGAGACTGATGAAGGGCAGATAGACTTGTCTGAGGCTGGAGTGCATGCAGCTGAGGAGCTGATGTTCGAAGAAAGACATCTGCCCCTCTGCCCTGAGCCCTGCTGGCCTGGGTCGGTGGTCCCCAGGAGACACTGGAGTGATCCAAGTGTGCTCCATCCATGCCAGGCCTTAGCGCAGTGAAGTAGCAGCAAAGGCTCCGGGATGCCCATGTCCCACTGAAGGCAGCGCAGCAGCTACCTTCAGACACAGAAACCCACCAAGAAGGGTCTTTGCAGAGCAGCGAAAAAGGGCTAAAGCAACTGAAGTTGAATCTGGCTCTGTTCATGGATTTTTTGTGTTGCACTTTCTGTTCCTAAAGCCCCCCCTACTTTCAAAAGGCTCTGGCTTCACCAGTTTGATCCCGTAGCCTGAGACAGCTGAAGTCAGTGCTCTGCAATCATCTAGATTCAATTTTCTTCAAAATAAGAAGTGCCATTGCATTTCCACCCATGAAACTAAAAGCAGAATATGAAAAGCCATGCATATGCAAATGGTTAGGCATAACTGTCAAGTTTTTAAGAGATTGCATGGAAAATAGATGTGGAAATTTCACAGATTTTCAGCATGACTCAGGGGGCATCTAAACAGTAAATGTGACTCACGGACTGTGTAGGCATGTATAGGTATGTGGGTAGGCTTCTGGAACCCATATGGTTTCCTGCAGGAGCTGAATATCAGCAGAAGCGGTGGTGGTGGGGAGAAGAAATGTGACGTTTTATCACATAACAAGCTACTTAAGCACTGCCTGTCCAAGAATTGCTAATGGAGCGGAGCCTGGCGAGGGCTGGCTTCCATCAGCACTGCAGAATAACACGGCTCTTCTAAAGAATGGGATCTATTTACAGGAAACACTTTGAAGCACAATGAAATTTTAGGGGGTGAGAGGCAATTATATTCCGAAATAATTTGTTTTTGTTGAAACTGGTCTTTGAAGAACTCTCTATAGGAGGCCACAGTCTGGCAGAAAAGGGACATCATGTGGGACCCTGGCAATATTTGGGCTTTGTGAAAGCAGCTGGAAGCAATTTCATCTGAACTCAAATAATGTTTAAAAATGAACAGCCAACCTTGGATCCAGAGCAAGGCACCTATCCCACAGAGCCAAAGGAGTTGTACCTGCTTAGCCCTATCTAAATGTGTTGTGAAATACTGTAATTAAGTATTCAGGTGAACAACTGCAGTCGAAGAATGGGCATGCTGCAGTTGTCAGTTCCTGGCACTGGACAGGGCACAGACCAACCATCCACTGAGGGTGAGGGAAGTCTGAAAAGCTGCTACACCACCAGGGAATTCAATATTCCCCCCCACTCCCCAAGGGCCACAAGAATTTGCAAGGTTGCTTTCCCTCAGGGGGAAGAAACAAGGAGGTAAAACCAAGACATGGATTTTGTGACTTTACATGAGCAGCATGAGCCAGGGCAGACACTATCAATCAAAGGGGAACTACGCATGATAAATACACACTGCCCCTTCTTATTTGACAGCTGCAGCCTGTCATTTATTTCCTGCAAAACAAAAGTAAATTGAAAGAAAAGAGTGGATGTTTCCCCCGCATTATTCTTCCTACAGCAAGTTCTTCTCCCACTCCAAAGCTCATAAAGAAACTGAAAAGCAGGGGGTAAACAGCAGTTACAGGTTATGAGACTCAAATGGAGATTTTTTTAGTTAAAAGTCAGTATCAATGCAACATAGCATCTGATGGACGTTGTGCATTAGCTCCTGCAGCTCCTTCAGTCTCAAGTCTAACACAAGCAGGAGACAGGTGAGGATAGGAGGCTTGCATCATGCTTTGGGTTTGGATCTCGTGGGTGCTAGGGGTCTGGAGATGGGACTGAGCTGATCTTACCCACGCTCACAGCAAACCTGATCCGCTGCAGACCTGGGATAACGCTTCCTCTGCACAGTGCAGTTGTTACTTGGAGTCCCTCTCCAAAGAAAACTTCCACCAAAAATAGGGACTCTTTTACCCGAAAGCATCAAAATCCTGAAGAAAACCTGTGTAGTGGGATGCAAATCCCTGTTTCAGATCTGTACTTAAAGACATAGTTACTCTGGGGCATTTGACCTAGGGCACGTCCTGCAGTCTGTGGCTTTCATAGTGATGGAAAACCCTGTTCTCACCACAGTGGAGACATCCACAAATAGTACAGATAAAGTTACTCTGCTTTTGGGGTAAGTGAGAATTTTGCTGGTGAATACTTGTAGATGGGGTATTACCCTTCCGTCAGTCCTGCTTTTACATTATAGCAGATTCAATGGAGGAAAAGAGGCAGAGACAACCATCTTGATCTAACAATACATGAGAAAAACTGGAATGACAGAAATAAAACAGTAGTCTCTGAGGTGTCAGAACATCTATGCTGATATGGGAACAGGCAGGAAGACAGCAGAGGGAGAGCAGGTAACAAAAACAGTGATCAACCATGAAAGTTTACTTCCAAAAGCCGTTTGAAAAGTATGGAGACTGAACAGTGAACCCCATGTTCAGAAGCTGATTAGGGTGCTTGCCCACTATCTCCTGTTGGTGTCTGCAGGAGCAGCATTATCTGCTTTCAAACATATTGCTGGTACAATTTTAGCTACAGTCTTTGGTGCAGTGCTGCTCCATCTTAGCTAGTGGATGTAGAGACTATGGATTAGAGAGTGTCTTTCAGCTCCCTGGACAACTCTCAACACCTTGAAATCTTAGAACATTTAAGGTAAAAATGGAAATATTTTCTCACCATCCGGAAGTCTGCCAGATCTGCTTGGATAGGACCTGTCTCCCACTGATGGGCAGGGAGGGATGAGGGCAGTACTCCTCTGCAGGAATACTTCTGATGTGGGAGGGAGACCCTGGAGCTACCCCCACTTCCATAAGTGTAAGCACCCCTTGCCATGGACACCAAAATGAATGCTCTGCCTCAAAAAGGACTGGCTCCTGGCTGCCCTTCTCAGGCATGTCACAAGTGTCCTTAGTCATCCACCAGCTGAGCCAGTTTATATCCAGGACACTTCAGGCACACCAGAAAAAATAAAGCAGGCAATTACCAGCAGTGTGCGAAGTGAGTACAAAGTCCTATGCAGGGCTTACATCCAGTTCACTTGTGGCTGATGCACTTCGTGTTTCATTCTTGACTTAGCAAGATCAGGTCTTCACAAATAAGTAACGGTCTACTAAACAGACAAGCCCTGTAAGTGTTACGTAGCTTTTAGATGCTAATCTTTCCCCAGAACCAATGATTTAATTAATTTTAATTTAACTTAATAAAGATGTCTCTGTAAGAGCTTGATCATAACTGATTGTGAAATAAACATAACTTAATCATATCTCACTGATATTGCAATTATCTGCACAAGCAGCTGCTTGGTCAGCTGGGTCCCTGCCATCAGCAGGGGGGCAGAGCACCAGGCCCTGCTCCAAGGATAGCACATTCTCTAAGCAACAAGCCTGACAAGCTCCTTCAAACCAGGGTGTAGAGACCTCCTTGATACAACATGGAGCTAACGGAGGAGTTTCACTACAGCAGCACAGCCCAGGAAGGGCAGGACTGGAGGAGCAGAAGGGATGTCAAACCTTTTTAAAAGGAAATTCAACACAGGTTTAGTAGGTCCCTGGATGGAGGCTTGAGTCCAGGACATGTTTCTAGGTGCTCTTTGAATCATGAGGAAAAGTGAGATAAATGCCCGGTTAGGGTGGAAAGGCAGCGGGCATGCTGGGATCCTCCCTGTGGGATCTGCGGGGACTTCAGGCTTGCCTGCACCTCACTGCTACCAGGAGCAGCCCCAGTGAGGGGCTCCAACCGGTGAGGGGAGGTCAGCCTGGCATGGGGGTGATGGGAGCCAAGCCCGCATGCAAAGGTGGCAGGGCACAAAGCAGGTTTCTGTGGGACTCCGTTAACCCCGGGCTCTTCCTTCTGCACTCCCAAGTGGTGACTTCGGCTCAGGGGACAGAGCCCCGCAGACCCCTCCAGCCCTGCTGCTGTACAGAAAAGAGCGGTGAGAGCATGTGAGTGTGTCTGTGCAAGGCACTGGCAGATATGGCTTTCTGCGCTGTGAAAAGGCTCAGGAGAGCCTGTGATGTGGGCTGCAGATTTCTCTTGCAACCTCTGTGGCAAGTTAATTGTTGTTGATTACAAACTCAGTGCAATCTTGTTAATTTGCAACACACACAGAACAACAGCAGCCATTTAAGAGAGCAGCCCTGCATCCAGCTCCTCAAGCACAGAATTCTTGCATTATTTAACAGCATGGTAGGAGGCTGTTTAGGAAACAAATAGCACGTAGATCTTGTAAGGGCCAAAAAGGATTGAAAAGCAGATAATAGATACCTGATTAACAACATGAGGTATTACACTCCGTTACCTCTTTCGCGCTGGTAGCCTGTTCTTGTGAACATCAGGTCTCCGCTGCGCTAGGCAGTGCAGGCGGAAGAGTTACTGTACAACACCTCGGCCTTGTGCTCTTTTTCCGCTCTCATTGGTACCTGCCGAGGAGCCCGTGGGGCCAGCTGAACCTCTGGGCTGTCTCACATCTATACTGTGGGAGCAGTCCTGTCCCTGTACGCTGGCAGGGCAAGGAGTGGGAAAGAGACAACCTGAGAGGCAAAGTGACTTGACCAAAGTCACCCAGCAGACCAGCAGCATGAGAAGCTTCATTGAAATGAGTGACCATGGTCTGTGCGTGGTGCCCCAAGCTCACCATGGGGCAGGGACGGTGTGTTTTTAACTGGACACAGAAGCTGCTAGGCTTTCTGCAAAACAGCCCTTCAGATAACACTCTTCAAAATTCTGGCAGAAAAAGAGAAAGCTTCAATTCTTCCCTTAAAGCCTCTGCCGGCCCTGCTAGAAGGAGAGAGAAGAGGAATGGGATGAGTTCAATCTCCACCGAAGAAAGAGGCAGGAGACATACATTGTCTGTGTCCAGTACTGTGGGACACTCTTTCACATCATCTCATGAGTAAAGTAATTTCCTATTCCTAAGAGAAGAAGAACCACTTCTGTACATGGTGCTTGACTTAATTCTTTTATTCTAACACAGCAGCAAATAATTGCTTTATATAACACATTCAGAAGTGGGGTTTATAACAAATCTGTTTTACATTATTTTCTTTCATTCAAATGTTACGATGTTGCATATGCAACTCTGCAGCATGCCTGCCTTCTCACTGAGCTTATATTGCCCCTTCCCAGAGGAACGGGAGAAAAGCAACTCAATAGGAGCTGCAGATTTCTTTGCGGCTGTCCCTGATGGATGATGGTGACATAAGCTGGGTGTCTTGGGGATTTCACGTAAGCTGAAGCTTGGAAGGCTGAGCTACATAGAAGAAGCGTCAAAGCACACCCAGGAGCCCAAAATAGGAAGGAGAAGGAGGCGCATGGACTGAAGTGGCTCAGAAGCACTAGATCTGGACAGCAGATTAAATATAAATTGCTGTGAATGTGGAGTTGGTCTAAACCAGCTCCAGCAAGACAGGGATGAGATGTCCTGCAGTGTATGGCAGGCACAGAGTGCTCGTAAGTAAAAATTCTCCCTGCCACCAAAGCAAGAAATCCCAAATCACAACCCAGTTTGGTTAAAAGCTGACAGTACCAAAAATATTTTTGGGGCAAATGGAAAAGATAAGTTGGAAGCAGCAAAGGCAGGCGACAGAAAGGAAAGAACTAAGTATGTAGGGTGCCCATGCAGTCTGAAAGCACTGGTTGGTACCTTCTATGCTGAGACTCTGAAACATGACACTGAGCATCCCACAGTGCTGGAGGGATCTGGAGTGACATCCAGATCCAAACAAGGCTCGCACAGACCATTTGGGAATTAAAGTATAGTTCAAGCCTCAGTTAACACTCATGCTAACGTTGCTGCAACCGGGAGCTAAGGCCTGTGGCTGCTGAGCCCCCTTTAGGGAGGGATCACCAGCCTGCGCAGGGAGAGGCAGACAGACTATTTGAAAATCTTCTTTTGTTCTACACTCCTCAAAACACCTTTGGCCAGCTCCCCCTTTCATGTGGCCAGGTAACAACACAAACCACCAACGTACTGACTACATCTTCTCGGTGACATTCAGAAAAGTCATAGAAAAATAAAAACACCTTTATATGAAAATTCATAGCTTTGACTTGCTAATATATCCTCATGTAGCGTGAAGCTAGGGCAACAGCATACAGGTGTGTTTTACGGATGCGTGTGAAAAGGGCAGAGATGTAATCCCTGAAGTGCTGTTGTCACGTTCAGGGATGACTGGCAGGTTTCAGGCAGAGGAAGTGTTCATCTTCCCTGACGAGCTGTATGTGAACAGCAATGAGAAATGCTGTCACTTCATTGCTAAATCCAAAACAACACATTCACCTTTAATCTACTGCATTTTAAAAAGCATTAGTCAGACTAGGCATGTGACGCTGGTTACCCCAGAAGGAACGGTAAGTAAAGCTTAGCGTCTCCTAAGCAGTTTATAGGCTATACGTTATGCTTGAGTGCCTCCTCTAAGTAAAGAACAAACCCACAAAATTCTTCCTTTCCAACACCTTTGGGAGCGTCAGAACTGATAACCAGCCACAGAAGAAGCTGATGCAAGTTGCAAGGTCAGCACCCAGCAGAGTTATCACTGTGTCCCAGCGCAGCAGAGCAAATGTCCCTGCAGGGCCGTCCCACCACCAGCACAGACACCAAGGCACTTTAACATCTTCCTTGCTGCATCTGTTTCTACATCAGCAGTGAACCTCCCAGGCCTCCAGGACTGTATGTCTGTCCCTCTTCTATGCACTATAGTCACTGGACTTTGTGGTTCAGTGTCCCTGAGATCAAGGGAATTTGTATCTGGATGAGACCCTATGTAACTAGGCAGAAATACATGGTCATGAAAGCGCAGTAGTGGAAATAATCCTAGTAGGAACTGGGGGAGCTCTCCCAGCAAGGAACTGGTTCCCGCCTGGCTGGACACAACTCCCTTTGCAGATCAACGTTATTCATATGTAAATCAAAAGCTGGTTCAAAGGCTTCTGTTGAATTCTTGATTCCCCCTGACTCTGGCTTTCAGTTTTCCCCCTTTATGCCAACAGCTTAGTCAGAAGTCTTTTAAATCACTGGAAACATCTCAATTATATCATTAACCAGAATGTGAATATCTGCAAACTGCAACAAGGGAAGGCTTTGGCTGCCCAGCTTTGAGGGTATGGAGGAAGCTTGTACGCTACTAATTTTTAGCTAAAGCGGACAGAGGAGAAGCTAAAACCAGTTGTGTTCCTCCCTGCCCGTCCCTCCAAGGGCACAGCAGCCACAGACACGTAACTGCGCCTACATAATCACGTGCACCCCATGGCGATGTGGGGAGGTTTGAATCCCCTCTGTTAAGGGAAGAAATTGCACAGGAGGTGGTTTTTGCATCCTTAAGAGGCAACTTGGCAAGCCCCAAAAATGCTTTGTTCCCCAAGCCAGGCTTTGCAGGAGTGCCCCATCACCTGATCCGCCTGAACAAGACTTTCCCTATTTAAGCTTCACTCTCAGCTGATGGACCGTGAACTGCGGAGCCCTAAATGAAAGGGCAGGGCTGATGGAAGCAGGAGTGTGAAGGAGTTAAGCAGTAACCAGCCAAGGGCAGTGAACAGGAGAGCAGGGATTTATCTGCCTGGGAATCGGAGACAAAGATGAGGACAGTTAGGAAGGCAGCTCAAAGGGAATGCAAAGAAGTGCAAAGACAGGAGACCACAGTGCCACAAGATATACATAACCCTTGAGAGGGACACGTGGTGATAGTTGCTCCACTATATAGCGTCAGTGGCAGAGCTTGTGAAAAGGGAATGGATAAAAATAATTATCAACTTAGCACATATTAATTTAGACCAAACCTCTAAGAAAAACAGGTCTGAGTCAAAATTTCCAATTTCAAAAGCCCAATTGATCAGCTCTAGTAAATGAGAAATCAGCTAGGCTGAGGAATTCAAGGACCAAAAAGTAAAAGCAATGCTCTTAAACTGCTCTGGGACTTGTATCTCATGCAAAAGGGGTAAGGTCTAGAGCAGTGCTGCAAGCCCAAGTCCCCACTCCACTACGTTAGAAGAGTAGCTGGAGCTCACAGAGACTCCAGGGAGAATGGAACAGGGAATAAAAGCAAAGGTACTGAGACAGGGCAGGTCAAAAACATTTGGTTATCACCTCTGGCAATCCTCAGACCAAACTACACCTCACAGTATGTATTAAGCAAACAGAAAAGTTTAGTCAGCTATATGAGAAAAAGTAGATCAAAGAAAGGAGAAGGGAGGGTCTTTTTACAGAGAAAATGGGAGAATACTAATCTCAGGATGGCCCCAAGCAAAGTTAACTCTTTTCCTTACTTTTCAATAGGAAAACAATAACGTTGGATATGAGGTAAAAGGCAAGATGGATAATAGGATAAATATGATAAATAAATACTGTAATTGGCCATTCTTCAGCCCAGAGATGGGGAGGGGGAAAGCAGTTTCACATACTCAACAGGAGTGGACTGACACACGAAGCTGCAGAAACAGCAGTATTTGAGCAAGTCTGGGACATTACCATATGACTAGGGAAAAGCAAAACTATCTAAACTTAAGGAGAGAGAAGTGACAAGGTAAGCTCGAGGCCCCGTAGTCCAACTGCAGTAGAAAGCTAGATCTTAAAACAAATTTTGAAATAGTACAAGATCATGAAAAATACAATCTCTTTGCAAAGAGAAATTTTGTCAGACTTTGTTCTTTCTTCCTTTGAAAGCCAAGGAAGCCCCTTAGAGCTCATCCCTTTGGACTTCAGAGAACCAGCTGACGTGGCATCAAAGGGAGATTAGCAAACTGAAGATGCTTCTGCTAAAAGACAAGATACAAAGTCGGAAGGAACTGGCTACAAAGGAAGCAACAAAAAACAGTGTTGACAGAGGCAGGAGGAGCCTGGAGAGGACTTACTATCACCGGTCCTTAGGGGCCTGCCATGGAGTTTCATATTTTTCTCTGTCTCTGGCACAAGAAGTGAAGTTTGCTCTTGCTGCCTACATTCAAGAGAGCTGGATTAATTTCAACAGGCACAAAAAAGGGTACCACCAGGAAACCAGCCTTGCTTCAGCAAGGACTAAAGGGCTGGATAGTTCAAGCTGCAAAAGAAAAACAGAGGAGATCTCGCTCCTCTCGAAAACAGACCAGAAGACAGGCACAAGAGAGGAAATGGCTATTTCAGCCACCGACAGCAGTGTCGCAGGCTGGCCGGGGTACGCCCGGCGTGCATCAGCAGCCCTCTCACCACCTCAGCAGCATGGGCAAGAAGCCAAACTCATTTCCAGATCAAAAGGGATTCATTTGTGAAGAGCAGCAGACAGGGCAGGGTAGTGGGTGCAATTCTTCGGAGACACCCACACCAGCAAAGTCATCCCATTCCCTAGAAACACGCCGCTCCTCTCTCTTGCTGCCTGCTTCTTTCCGCCCGCGTTTGGGCAGGGTTTCACTTCAAACCGTGCCAAGGCGCTGCGCAAATTGGCCAGGGAGTGTTTGCACAGCCACGGTACCTGCGGCACTGCCAGGGAGAGGCTGGGAGCCCCGCTGCCGGGACAGAGTCCTCGGTGACAGCGGGTGCCCCAGGAGCCGCTGCTCCCAAGTAATTCGGGAACATTTCTAGCAGCATTAGTCACCGCCCTTGTCCTGACACATCCTGGGCTGTCTAGCCAAGTTAATGACACAGACGTTGCTTCACGGTGGTCAGCTCTCTTGGCTCATAAAACAGAAGCTTAAGTTCCCTGCCTTTCATAAAAGCCAGGAGCCCTTCTGTATCCAGCTCATTCATGGAAGATAAGATCTCTTGGCACAGGCTGTTTCCTCACTTGTAGGTTAATTTCATTGTTCAGGCTCTGCAGAGCACTTAATACATCTCTCCCCTGTTAATCTCCAGCAAAGGTTTTGACAGATGTGGCTGGGCATCAGCCAGGCACCGCCAGTTAAGGTGTGTGGGAGGGTTCTTCACCAGTATGTTAATTTTCTCTCCCATCTCCATGACCAGCAACACAATGTGGGAATGTGTAAACTGAGGCTGTCATTCTGCCCCTTGCATCTCTAATCTGCCTCACACACCGCTGAAGACACGTTCAGTGTCTTGCAGCACCAAGGAAGTTAATGAATTGTTCACCAGGGATGGGAACAGCAAGGGGAGCCAAAGGTGTAGTGGCTGGGTGCAGGAGGCGGCAACGGCCACGTATCAGGGAAATGCTCCCAGAAACAACATGTGCTGTAAGCACTAGAAGTGCCTGAGCCTCCTGGCTTTCCTTAGGGACCACGCACAGCAATGGTTAAGAGCCAGCCAGCATCAGGTGTGTCCTTCTGTTCTGCTAGACAATGGCACCACTCCAGTGAAGCCAGTACAGTTCAAACAAATTAAGCAGCAGAATTTTAATTAAAATTATAAACTAATGAACCAGGTTCCCAAGGGACATGGCAAAATATCCATCGCTGAGCTTTCACAGCAAGGCTAATTGCATAGCCAGAAAATTAACCATCCTCGGTCTGGAACAAGCGTGGGAACTGTGCAGAGATCTCTGCGTCTCCTTCAGAGATCCAGCTTCCCAACCTTTTTGCCCACCTAGTCCTTACTGTGGATATTTGCCACTTGCTTCCCATCATTATTTAACTAACATGGTCATATACACTGTCCACTCCTTATCCAAAAGCTGTGCCCCCTTTGTAGCAATCTTCTTGTCTCTGTGAGCCTGCAGAACTCATTTAAACCTTCTGCTGCTGCCTGCTAGTGGTGTAGTGCTCTGCGTCAGGATAGTAACTGAAAAGCTTTTTACTATCATAATTTAGCCTTACGTAGAAGTGGTTAGTCGGATGTGCCTTTGCAATCAGAATTACAGAACTGAGCCTAAAAAGCACGGTCCTACAAAGGACATTAATATGCAAAAAGGTGTTTGCTCTAAATGAGGCCATTTTGTGTGACCCCACATGGTCCCGCACCCATCCCTGCCATGTGCCATCGCAATGGGGAGAGCCGCAGCATTCCCTCTGGTTTTTGCTCCACCAGCGCTAGTGCTTTCAGAGGCTGAACATTATAATGCAGTGTTCAGTAACAATAATTTAAAAAAAAAAAATCAGCACCTCTGCTCTATTAGGCAGCTACAGGGACACCTAGTACTGCTCAACCAGTTTGGTTTTTGTCAGGACAGCGCAGGGCTCTTGCGCTGCTCCTGCAGCTGGGAGCTGGCAGTGCCTGGAGCTCAGCAACCTCTCGGCAAAGCCTCACGAGTAACACTGGCACCACTGCCACGCTCAGGAAGGAGATCTGAGCTTTCCTCAGCCTTTCCTGGTGTTGCCCACACCAGGTCTCTGCAGGTCTTGATTGCACAGGGCAGAAATGGAGAGGCTGCCTTTGGTTTATGACGCTGATGAGAGATTATCTGCAGGGCCTGAGCTGCAGGTTGTTTTGCTGTTGCAGTGGGGCAGCTCACTGTGGACAGCTCTGGTCATCAAACTGTGTGTGCCTGCAGGACTCGATCCTCAGTTATTCCCTGTCTTCAAGCCCTTCAGTCCAAGGATGAGTCCCAAGCTGTGTCCACCAAGGCCACCCACATCTGCCAGAGCTGACTATGCCCGTGATACCACACACAGCTTTAGCTCTCCCAGGCAAAAGAATGAAGTCACACTGAAATACTTAGATTAAATCCGCTCCCAACCTATAAACACAGGAATCTGGACAGGTTTCCCACCTCCTGAACCCTGCCTCTTGGTAATGCCCCAGTTCCTGCTGGTTGATGGTCTCCATCCCTTATGGTCACAGTGAAACTGCCAAACAGCTCAGGCCTGGGAAAGCAACAATTTTGGAAAGGATGCAGCAGTGATGAGAAGAAAAGCTTCTACTGTGACACTACATCCAGACCTGACAAAGTGCTAGCTAGAGAGCTAGGGAAGTATCAGAGCAGGGACGCTGCTGTCCCAGCCACTGCTGCAGAGCAGCACTCACCCTTCAGGAGCCCTTGAATGCAAAGGCAGAGAGGAGCTCAAGAGTGCCAGAAGGCTTCAACAGGGAAAAATAACACAAGGGGACTCAGCAGATATCACCTCTCTGCATTCCTGTACTGTCCTTGTTGCAGCCTGTCATGGGACAAAGGATGGAGGGTCCCACCAGCTGTGGCTGGGCTCCCTGGGGACAGAACACATGGGGACGAAGAAGAGCATTACTGCAGCAACAGCAACTGCCAGAAACCAAAGCGAGCTGCCCCCTTCCCCAAACAGGCCCAAACCTTTCTCACAGAAGGCTGGGGTAGGGGGCAAATGGAAGTTGCAACTTCGCTTCTAAGCCGATGACAAGCTTTCTTTCACTTAGAGCAGCAGGTACATAAACACTCCTGGGAAGAGAAACATTTGCTTCTTTTTCAGGAGCCAGTAGGCAGATGCGCATGCGGCATTTGGGGCAGAGCAAGGGTTTGTCCAGGGTAATCATGTTCCCCTTGGAAGCACCGCAGCATTTTTCTGTTCTGCTGCCCATTAATTCCTTGCATCACTTGTCCTGCACTCAGCAGGAATGATCTTGGTAGAGGCCTCTGGAAACATCTGTGTAACAAACTGATACGTGTATGTCCTTCTTGGTAAAATAACAATCTTGCAAAATAATAAAAACCTAACTTTAGAGAGAAGTTTAGTTTTATATTTAAGTCTCCTCTAGTAACTGTATTCACAGGATTGCATATTTCATCAGGCATCTTTGTGGGTTTTTTTCCCTTCTTGTGCACTTACTCCAACAATGGTTATAACTCATTACAGTGCCAGCTGAATTAATAACAAAGTATTTGTACAATATCAAACTACTAAGCCTCCCAGAGAACCAGAAAAATATGCAAATAGATGATTTTTGTGAAGTGACCTATTTCTCCAGTGAGAAGTTTTTGTGATGTGGAAAGTTATTAAAAACAAATTTTCATATGCAAATTCACATTAATAACTTCGAGTCCTAGCCCCAGTTCTTTTAATTTTTGTCTGAGGAAGCAATTCCTTGGTAAAATCTGTGCGACTTGACTCTGGTCTGTAGTACACGTGAGAAGGTAACAGGTAGAGAAACAGCTTTGAATTGAATCACCAAAAGCTTCCCAATATACTTCCTACTAGAAACACAAACCAAAAATGAGTACCTCATGAGCGCATGCAATAGCTTTTCATCAGTTGACTTTGAAAAACAGAACCGGATAATTTTGGTTCACAGTGAAATAAATATTAGAAGCAGCACCTTGAAAGTCCGCTTCATTAGGTAAGTGGTAACAATACCTGAAACATGAGGCTCAGTATTCCAGCCATAAAAAAACCAAGCCCCAAAACCCCACACAGCCGTTAAACCTTGAAATGAGAGGTGGGGGAGAGCATCTGTTGTTCACCTTGGTGGCCAGCCCAGCCCAAACCACAACACAGGAGCTGAGGGGCTCATCACCTCTGAAGAGGGATGCTTTTAGGTGTACAAAGGCAATTTGGGACCCAGGTCAGGAGACTGTGCAATTGGCACACACAGTCTCCAAACAGACAAATTTGAGTCAAGACCTGGCTTCACTCCATAGTCCAGCCTAACCTAGTCTTTTTTCCCCCCCACACACCAAAACATCTCCCTAATCCAGACACGGTTCTTTGGGGCCAACAGCAGCAGTACAGATTGTACACCTGGATTCCCATAGCAGTATCCTTTGTTGCCTGTCTGCATCCTTCCTCAGTCTCCTTTCCATCCGACTCTTTCAGGTTAGAAGTTTCTTCTAAAGTTAAAGCAGCTGCGAAAAAGGGTGTCCTTTAGTGTAAACCCAGAAGCATCACCCCTCTTCTCTGGAAGCATAGAGAAGCTGTTCTAACAAAGTGTCATCAGCATCTTGCTCTTGGAACTTGGTCTGACCATCCTGTATCTTAAGATTGTTTTGCAGGTGACATGCATTTTCTGAGTTGCTGTAGGTAGTGGATAAAACACGTTTACTTGGCTGTTCCAAGCACAGATAGTAGCTGCAGAATGATCTGTTGTTAGAAATGTTCTTCTCTGATGTGGCTTTTTCATGGAAAATGCCTTCATATAATCCACAGTCAGGGCTTTTTCTGATTTATCTGGTTTGTCCAAGCCACAGCCTGTAGTACAGCTCTCTGACTGAAAAATAAGGTCAGCAAAAATTCATATATACAAAAACTATATGACTTTTATTCATATTGAAATTTGTTTGCTGCTGTACCTGTGCATATTTGTGCAGATACCAACACACTCCTCCAGGTAATGACACATAGAGGAGCAATGCACTGAGGTCTTTTAAAGAAGTTCCACAAAAATAAGTCTTTACGGGAAGTCAGGAGGGTTCTCCGGGATTAGATTTGAACAGAATCCACAAAATAAGGCTTCCTCCTGGGCTGCTAGTCAAGTAACTTTATTTTTTGCCACTTTTCCCTAAGACAATACAGCTGTGCTGCCTGCAGAACACGCTCTCCGCAGTGCCCTGGGCACAGCAGCAACTGTTGTGCTGGTGGATGGACAGATCTTGCAGGTTGTCGCTGCCTGTGGTCATGCAGCAGGTCAGGACAGCCGCTGGGCTGCTCTCCCCAGGTGCCCAGCACCACACGGCTGCTTCCATCAGCTGCGGCAGGAGACTGATGTCAGGGAATATTTTGAGCCTGGCACGATGAATGGAGGTAATAACTAGTATCATCACGCAGGAGCAAGAAGTAGGTAGAAAGAGAAGCTTTGTGTGGGTGGTGAGAGAGAAAAAAGGCAGATTAAGGAGACAAGGATCAGAATCTGCAAATCACGCAGAACCAGTTCTGTGTCAGGCAGGGAATAATTAACTTGCTCTTTTTTTCTAGACAAGCAGCACCAGTGTTGATTTAGAAACTCCCTTTCTGACACCAAGTGAAACTGGACACCCTTGAGGGTGTTTTGCTTGGGATTTTCAGTGGTTTTAGTGCAGAGTTTCACCATTCACTGTGTATTAATACGGCAGTACAGATGGATGGAAGATGCTACCTCCATTGCATGTCCAAACATGCTGGCAAAGATGCAGGACCTTGGTGAGGGTCAGTATTAAGAACCAAAAGTCCCTGACCTACACCCTACAAGCACGATACATGTGGCCAGCGTCAGATCTGAACGCACACCGCTTTGCTGCTGCGTGCAAACCCATCCTTCCCAGGCACTGCGCCCCTTCCCAGACCAGCACAAGAAAGCAGCAGTTGTTTGCTCTTTTTACCTTTAACACAAGAATCCCAATTTCTGCAGTGCTTATTTTCAGGACACGCGTGGGAAGTAGGCAAGTGTCACAGCCATAAATAGAGGCACAAAAAGGATTAGAGGACTTGACTACCTGACCTCTACAGGAGTCAACTGAAAACAAAATCCAGGAGCCCTTACGCTTTGTCCTGTGTGCTAAGAGCAAAGGTAGAAAGACTCATTGCATGTTTTCACACATCAGAGAGGACAGAATCATCCTGTGTTTAGAAAAAACAAAGATATTCAAAGACTCTGTTCTGAGGAAGAAATTGTTCCCACTCAAAAAAAGACACAGGCAGCTATTATTCTGTCTGTACAGGACTTATTAAATAACCCACTGTCTGCAAAGCATAACTTGAAAATTTTCCCTGTCATATAAGGTGCCAGACCACAGCTGCATAAAATAGAGAAAACCCCTTATAAGTGACCAGAGCCATTGGAAAACTATGGAAGTATTGCCTCAGGCTGCAAGGCCCTTTCCTGTGGAAAGAATATTTTGCAATTGTCTATTAATACTGTTCCTTGCTGACAACTAGCACTCGTACATTCTGGGTTTCATCAAAAAGGCTTACGTATAGGCTGTTCAAAACTCTGAAGGCAAATAAAGCAAATTTTCTTCCTCATTATTCCAATTTATTCATTTCTCCCTCTTCTCTCCTACCTCACACATCAGACATTGAAGAGAATGAGAAGTCAAAAGCATGGAAATATTGATTGTGCAGGAACAGGATTCCACATGGCACAGAGGCACCATCACTGGATTCTCCATGTAAAAAGGACATTCCTGGACTAGCATATGTAAGAAGATGCAACAGGAATGCTTTAAAACAATTTTGTCACTATTACATCAATACTACATCAATATTCTTTAAGGAAAGCAGCACTCCACATAAGACGGTATTGCAAAAAAACCGATAAGATACCAAGTGAATGAGCAGAAATTGGCAACTCTCTGAATACCAGAGCTGCAAAATTCTACAGAAACCCGCAAAGTTTTGGAATACTCACAGTGCTCCACTCCCCCTCCCTCCCCGAGGCTGCTCCCTTTAGGGCTGTAACTCAGCATCCCCTCCAGTGAAAGCTGCCCCTCTCCTGCCTCACAGCCCCATCTGTAATGAATTATCACTCCCCAGGTCTCTGCTCAGTTTCTGTGCTGATGTTCGTCAGCACACATTGCTTTTGAATGAGAACAAGCCAAAGCCTTTGAGCTGAATAACTCACATGCTGGTTTTTGCAATATTTTTTTCTGAGCAATATACAACTGCAAGCTAACAGATCTGCAGAAGCGTGGAAGCAATTAAATCTGGGGTTCAGGGTAAACTCAAAGCTGATAAAGGGGCCAGATTTAATATGGATAAAGGTTCTTCTAAAGTTTGAGGATGCTGGTTTGGGCCCCTCCATAGCACCTGGGAGAACACAAGCTCAGCTCGCCTATCACGCCAACATCAGCCTCATCAGATAGTGCCCGCTTTTCCACTCACTGGAGACTTAATAACCTTCTCAGGGTTCAAGCACTCACACACTCTGCCAGGAAATTCTCCAGAGCTGAAATTATATTGTTAACTTTTCCTGCCAAAAGCAAGTTCACCAGCAGTCCCCTTGCTGGGGGCCATCAGAAGGAGGGACACCCGCTCAGAGGGGTGTAAGCCAGAAGGGTGACAAAAAACCTCAGCCCCAGACTGTGAGCCCTCAAATGGAAGCAAGTAAAGACAACTCAATGTATACAACTGGTAAAGCCACTTGCAGTCCTTTGGCACCCCACATGCACAGAACAACCACCATCCTATTTTCTGGTTGCACACCAGCCAGCAAACGTGCTGAGGAGCTCACGGACGTACTTGGTACATAATTGCCTTATGGTACATAATTCCCCCCTTCAGCTTGACTGCAATCAGAATAGATGTCATCTGCTCTTGTGTTCCTCACTTATGCAGGATGGAAAATATAAGCACTGATGGTTTTAACAGGGAGGTTGCTGGCAGCCGGTTATAGTATTCAATATAGGGAAGGCTGTGGTCTCAACTGGGCTAAGATAAGCAGAAGTTTTGGGGAAAGGCCAAAGAGAAGAGAATTACCAAAGGCTTAAAAGGGAAGCATTATTTCTGGAGCATATCCTAGCCACTGTTTCACTGTGCTTTGCTTGTCAGCTCAGAGAAGGATTAAGAGTGGGAAAAAGCAGCAGGGGACAGGAGCTAATGAGGGTCTGATTCATTGAGCTGGGAGGTGATGGGCAACCAGGAGCTAACAGGACATTTTGAAGGGTGAGAGCTGTAGCAAAGCCAAAACAGTGTCAGGAAACACAGGAGTCTTCACCAGGGCGGTGAAAAGAGCAAACCCAAAAGTTGTGCAAAAGGCAACACCTGTGCCATCTCATGGTGGTTGCACAAGACACCCAGTACAATATACCCCCCAGACAGCTCTCATGCTGCCATCAGGGGCAGGTTCTCCTGCCTGCAGGACAGCATCTACAGCAGTGCAGGAGGGCTAAGGCAAAGGCAAAAAGGCATTTGACAGCAATGGGTGTCAGCAAAGCCCAAGTAAAGTTTCTGTTTCTACAAGTCTACTGCAGACATACAGTGCAGATTTGCAGACTTCTTCAATCTGTCAAGATTATTTTGAACACCAGTTCTGTCCTCTAGCATGCTTTCTGTCAGCCTAGCATGTTCCACACCATCCCCGGAGGCAGATTTCTGATGGAGCCACAGTAGAGGACCAGACCTGGGGCAGTCCTCCCCACTTGCTGGTATAGAGCAGCGCTTCACACCTGGGCAGCAGGAGTGTTTGCAACACCTCAAAGCTTTCAAACACTTCAGCAAAAACCAGCTTTGTACCACTCATCAGAAAGCACGAGTCCACAGAGTGCAGAGAAATCAGAGAGAAGACCTAGACGTCTTGATGAAGAGGGTTAAAAAGGGAAATGTTAACAAGTGTGGGCTGCCAAAGGGGCAAGTTGCTGCCCGGACCAGCCTGGCTGCTAGCCAGCAATAAACCATATCACAGCCCAGATCCCTTCCAACAGCTCCTCACCTATCTCCTCCAAGCAAACATCCACCCACAGAGCTGCCCATACTCAGCTAGCTCACAGGCCACCAACAGCACGTGCCCCAAGCCAGGTCCAGCACAGAGCAGGCTCACCGATGTCCTGCCACATCCTGCTTTCCGGGACAAGAGGGTGAACCTCCTGCTTCCTCAGGCACAGCAGGCTTTTGGCAAAGCAACAGGAGCAGGGAAAAGTCAGAGTAACACGGAGGTGGGAAGACCTCTTACAGAGCAGAATTACAGGCAGCTCCAGACCACAGGGGAGGTTTGCAGCACCGGCAGCAGCCAAGCAGCTCTCCGGGCTGCACAGCCCAGGGAAAACTGAACCCAAAATAAAGAGGAAAACAGACTTGCTGGTAGCACCAGAAAAATCCACACAGCCACTTCCAGCTAGTGGGGGAGGGAGCCCTGTGAAATTGCACAGCCCAGGGCCAGATGGAGAGGTGGAGCAGTGGGCAGTGCTGGGCTTGCAGTGAGAGTTAATCAGTAAATAACACCGGGATTTTTGGCCATAAAAACAACGAAGAGCAAGGAAAGAAGTGAGGCTGTGGCACACGGATGCTGGGGCAGAACTAGAGGTCTTCCAGGTCTGCAAGAAGGAAGCAGTTTTAATTACTTTTCTCTAGAACAACAATGGTGGGTGTGGGAAAAGGCACAGGTTGCTGGGAATGAACAGTTAAGCAAGGAAATAACCACAGCAGAGGCAAAAGGAAAAGGGGAGGCCAGGCAACAACCATCCTGGAGAACTGGAAGCCAGCATGTCGAATTGCAAGTTTGACAGCAAGGATTTCCAGCAGAGCCATGAACTCACATCACATCAGATGGCTAGGAGAATGGTTTTGCAGGCTAAACACAGGTAGATTCACATTGAAAGTCAAGGCTATGGTGGATGAGTGGCTTCCAACAAGCCTGTTGTGTTATCCTGAAGTTTTCAAGATTTGGGGCTATATGGCTGGGGACGAGGCTCTTATTTTCTACCTCCTTAGCAGCTCTGCTCCTCAGCAGGAATGAAGCAGAGCTGTCACAAAGGCAGCCCCCAGTGCAGGAGCTGAAGCAAGAGCAGGGCAGGATGGGACCCAGCTGGTCCAGGGAGGCACAGAGGAGGCTCAGGCAAGGGGGATATCCCTGTCACTGCAATACGTCTCTACCCACAAACTCCAGCTTTGCACATCGCAAAGACATGCATACGTAACATGGGTACTGCCCGCTGGCTGTAGAGGAGCCATCCAACCTGTGCGACCCTCTCCAGGAGCCAGAGGGGCTTTGCTAGCACTGCTGTGCTCTGGCACCCTGCAGTCCTTTCCAGAGAGGGGCAGCCCTTTCCCAGCAAGGACCTGAACCTGTCAGGCTTAGAAAGTCTTTGGGGTGCAACATGGGACAGGCAGCGAGCCAGAGATTCACCAAGCATCTCCAGCTTGGAGACCCTGGTGAAACAGTCAATGCTCACAGCACGGAACAGAGCCAAACCCAGCCCTAGAGACAAGGCCGAGGAGAAACTGCCTAGAAACCCAGAGGGCTTGTTTCAGAGTTTCTTGCAGCATCTCAGGAAACACTGAAATCTGCTGAAGTAGAAAGCAAGGCTGAAGTTAAGTGCCTTCTATCACCCCCCAGGACATAGCAAGATGAAGTAACTCAAATGGCAAGGTCTAAAATGAGGTCACTCACGCAGGAGATTTTATTTGCGCTGTTCAAAGGGTGACCTTGCTCTGGTTACAGTAAAGCATGGGTTTAGGGGTCAGAAACTTTTTGCTGCCTCTCCATTAGACAAAGATGGGGCAGTTCCACTTCTGGCTGCTACAGAGCCCTCTCCTACTTCTCATGGTACTTACAGCACTGCACTGCTGTTATCACATCAGGTACTCACCTGGACAACAAACTGGTAGTCCAGATGAGACCCCCACCAGTCTTACACCATCATTTAAGAAAACGAAGCTAAGAGCAGAACTGATTATATACTAACGGTACCTGAGCAGCTGGGCATGAGAGGAGCTGTCTAGGCTGGTGTTGCCACAGGAACAAATTGATATCATCTGGCCTCAATTAAAACTTGGGCAGTGGTACTTTTTTTTTTTCTAAAAAAAGGTTTCTATCCATCAGAGCTGTGGGTGTTTGCAGCAGCTTCCATATAGAAAGCCAAGCCCCGCTGTTTATGAAAGGGATTACATCATGTGGTTGCTTGAGATAATAAGCGATCAGATTTGAGGATCCATGAATTTCCTCCTGACCTACTTTCTGAGATACAAGGAGAAGGTGTTTTTGCCTTCACGTTCAGAGCTGGCTAATTCAGAGAACACCTGCGAAGAGACCAAACCAATTTCCCCACCCACAAAGGCACTCTTGCAGCCTCCTCGGCTGGAACAAGGGTGTTGTACAAAAATAGTGCAGAAAGTCCTGAGCAGCACCTGGCAGGTGTCAGGTATGTAGGAAGGGAGAGCTCCATCCCTTCCTATGGTTTCTGCGCATGGAAAGCATAAAAAACCCCATGCTCAGCATGAATCATTTATTACTGGTGATGCAAAGCCCTAGATAAGACAGATGAAATCAGCCGGCAGTGGACAAGCCGACAAAACATCTGCTTGTACCCATGCAGCGTGCGAAAATGGGGCTGCTGCATTTTAACATCTTAATGGGATGAAATTAGAGCAAAACCACATGGCAAACAGTTAAATGGTGGTTTTATCTTATGGAGAAACTAAAATGTATCTGTGGCTCTTGTTGTCTTTGTAAGTCACTGGCAGTTAAGGAAAACACACTTGAATTAAAGAGACGTGTTGGTTTTAATTTTGAGATTTTATTATTAGATTGCAGGATTAATTGAGAGGTAAGTGCTGGCCTTCTGTGCCCTCTGCATTTCACTGTGCCTGTTGGATCTGAGGATGAGCCTGATGCTTTATTTCACACTGATGCAAAGCCGTGGCCAAGGCGAACCCAGCCTGGGCTTTGGGGTGCTGCTGCCACTGGGCTGAACCAGACAGTCGGGGGGGGACAAGGTTCCCTCACGAGATCTTGGCGCTGCCCACACCAGCTCACCTCTCCTCTCAGCCCCGGTGGATACAGCGACTGCCTCCTTAATGGTTGTTTTGATATGATCAGGCAACAAACAATTTCTGTTCTACCAAAATGAAACCTATTCCTGGAAGCTATCACAAGGGTGGCTGCGATCAAAGGCGACTGGCAACGCTGCTGATGGAAACAGCCGTCAGCGGTTTGCATGACCCAGGGATGGTGTAGACTAGGGAGAAGATGAAGAAGGTCCCGTAGCACCTCCTGTGGTCTATTGTTCAGGACTTCAAAGAGCCCAGGGATCTGTAGCCACCGCTAATAGCTGTTATCTTCCGGCAACAGTAATTATGAACTGAAGGAGACTCGGAGACAGTGGCTCTAAAGGACCAATAAAGCTACACCTTTTCCGCTTCATTTATTTGATTGCCCCCATTTTCATTATATCCACCCCTCTAGGATGTGTCTTTTAATCCTCCAAGCTGATCTACCCCTATGAATATTCACTGTCAATAATAGACTTACTACTGCTGCCTGAATATCCTGAAGCTGCTATCAATCTTGCATTAATCTTACACACAGCTCCTAGGGCATCATCTAAAATGCAAATGCAAAGTATGTAAAATGTAAAGAATCGGGAGAAGAAAATGGTAAAGTCAGTAAATGCTGATTTAAGCTTTCGCAGTTCAGCTTCATATTAATTTTGCCATCCAGAGGATTCTGGAGCAGTAACTGATCAGGCAGCGTTTGTTCAAAGTCCACATATTACTTATGCAGAAACCTATACATTTCACACATAATGTTGAGCAAAGAGCTGTGGAAACAGTTGCAGTGAGTCAGACCAGTGGTGCATCTCCTCAGTGCGTGCCAAGGGAAGAGTAAGTGTCCAGGGGAGCTTGCAAAAATTACTCCTGAATGTCCTCCCTGCATCTGCTGGCACTTGATTCAGGCACTTCATAGTGGGATTGTATTTGAATTAGTGACCACTAAGTGTTTTCTTCCATGAATCCAATGAATCATTTTTTGAAGCCTTGCAAAATTTTAGTGGCCTCTATGCCATGCAGCCAAGAGTTTCACAACTTAGCTACTGATTTTGTAAATGAGTATCTCCTCATTTGTTGCTGTGAACAGGCTTCTGCTAGTTTCACCTAATGCCCTCAAAGCTCATATGAGAAGACCAAGAGGATAGCTGTTCCCTATTTGTCACAGCACTCAGTATTTAGTGGAATTCTGTAACACTCTCCCTGGGTCATGCATTTTCGCTGTCTGTAGAACTGTCCTAACCTACTGAACCGTCCCTCATGTAGAAGCCGTTCAAACCCCAGATCACCTTCTCAGTGCATGACTGTGCCATGTCCCTAATAAACCACTTGGTTGAGGTGATGCTGAGTGACATACAGATGCAGGAATCTGCTGATGCACTCCACACCAGCAGCTGGTGTGGCACGCCCAGGCTGCCCCAGCAGAGCGCTCCTCCATCTGCACGTCCTGAGCTAGCTCCCATCCCATCTGCGTGCAGGGCCAGCTCCATCCCTCCTGTGCGCTGAGCTGCTCCGGGGACTGGTGGTGCAGTAACAGTGTCCCTGAGCAAGAGAGGGGCTGGCTGGTTGTGGTGTTGGTTGTGGTATACGGTTGTGCTGGCATTCAGGGTAGACTGAGAGAACCAGAGGGTGTTTCCTGAGGCAGGGACATCACTCATCACTGTTTTACACATCACTTTGTTCACCTTTCTTCTTCTACAAAGAAATGTCATAAGAGGGGTAAGAACGCTTTTGTCATCAGCTGATGAGGAGGAACAATAGCTTTGCTCGCTCTGTCACCACCCCGCAGAGCCTGAATCACCATCACAAGGCAGATTATCCTCTTGCCTGTTGCTCAGCTCCTTCATCCCAGTGACTCATTCTGGAACAAGGACGGGAGTGAAAGGCGGATGCTACAACCTCCCCCTATACTGAAACGTGAACAAAATAGTAATCTGTGGTTGGGATCATCTGAGGGCAGGGGACAGTGAGCAGAGCTGGCGAGGAGCGCCCGGGAGGCAGCGGCAGGGCTCAGAGGCTGGGGACGCTGCATGGCCGGAGGCAGAGCTGGCACGGGGTGCAAGGAGCAGGGAGCGGAGGCAGCCTTTGCCCGGCAGCTCCGGGTGCACAGTGGCTTTGCTGGTTCTGCAGCCTCTCTTGGGGCTTGGCTTGCTCATTAGCTAACGCAGCCTGATACAATGCATAAAAGCTTGTCTTTCCTTGCTCAGCAAAGGTTCCCCATAAGCAATAATATTTCTTCTGCCTTCCTTTGGTGAAGAAATGAAGACTCTGGTTTTCTGTATATGAGGAGCAAAGCACTGGCTGCTTTGTGGGTAGCATGGAGAGATGCTCCTCTCTGCAGACTGGCTTAAATAGATTTAAATGGGCTGTAGGTGCCCACAAGGAGAAATGAACCCTGTCCTGGTCTACGGCTCTCATGGCTCATTCTGGAGGGCAGACGTGCCAGTGAGCCTCTGACTGCGGGCTGAAGGCTTTCCTGAAGGGGTGTGAACCCTGTACGTGCCCCTGGGCTGTGGGCAGCCAGGGCTGGACCCCGAGCTCAGCCTCGCACATCATCCCCGGGGCACATCCACCCAGAGACAGAGCCAGAGAGGCGGCATCTCACCCAGCGCGTGATGCGTTGTAAAACAAGTGCTGGTGATTTCAGGTTAAGGAAGCTCAAAACAGCCTGACGGGGGGAGGGAAATATGCCTCCAGAAAAAGGGTACCATATGTGCCTGCCAAGCAGGGCTGCTCTCGCTGCCACAGCGAGGCTTCTCTCGTTACTCATCGGCAGTGAAACGCACTGCCAGGCTGGTGGCAAAGAGACATTGCGTTACCGAGATTAGACACAAAATGGATTTTACAGGAGAGCTAAAACTAGTCTGAGTGTAATTAATTTTACGGTGTGCTGCCTTGTGGAGCATGCTAGAGGGCAATTCCTCCTTCCCGTGGCTTTGCTGTTACCACAGGAGCCCCGAGATCAAGTTGCTGCAGGGGCTGTGTGAGCACCCGGTCACCCCGGGGGTTCAGGTGAGCAAGACCTTCTCTTGCAACAGGGCGAGGAGGGTGCACACACAGCCCTCAGCCGACCTGTGTCGAGGAGCAGCAGCATCTCGGCTCCCTACCTGCCCCAACGGCACTCTGCCAGGGAAAGCCTAAAAAACAGCCCATGGGCACTTCTCCGCTCACTGGGCAGATCGTTCTGGCAGAAGGACTCCTGCTGGTTTAACTCTTCATATTTATGTCTCTCTTAAGTCACCGCTAGCCCTCCTGGTCCCCACAGCCACTCCTCCCCTGGGTTTCCTCACCTCCCTCACCACCCATGCCGCAGCTCCGCTGTACCTGCCGTTCCTCATGGAGGCTCACAGGACTGCGGCACAGCCAGCAAACGGCCTTTGCTGAGCACACGGAGCTGAAGGAGGAGGCAGCAGGAGCCACAAGCTGCTATGGGATAAGTTAATTGTTGATGCAAGAAGGTCATTGCATTATCTCCTTGCTAACAGAAAAGTTCAAGCAATTAAGCTTTAAGACACACTGGAGGTACTAGCAGTGATTACAACTGTCAGACAAATATTTTGTGGCAATAAATAACAAATGAGCACAGGTTTTTACCAGGCTTTTCAAGCTTGGGGGAAAAAAGGCCTTTTATTTCTTTTTTCTTACAAACCTTCCCTCTGCAAAGGCAGTCAGTAAATCCAATGTGCAAGCCTTTGCTGGGAAGGAGAATCTCTTCAGTTTGCAGCCCTGGTGTAAGCTCCTCTGTGTATCATCACACCTTTAGTTGTGCCTATTATGCTCAGAAATCACCTATGATTTCATACAAACCATATAATAGAAGGCACAGGAGTTTCAGAGTGTTGCTGAGGAGCAGAGGGAGCTCTGCAGGCAGCATTTCCATTACAAACTGACTACTCCACAGCCCACACCAGCTTGTGTTGTGCATGTTGGACCAGCTGGCACAGAACAGCCTCGTGCAGGACCCGGCTGCTGTAGCCAGGATGCCCCATGGCCACAAAGGCAGAGAGGAACGTCTGCAGGCGCTGCCCCCAGTAAAGCCCAGCAGCCGGTACAGGGGCTGCGACGCAGCCAGTGCTGCTGTTAGGGGAGGGCTCGAGATGCTTTCTCCATGAAGCCTAGCTGTGATCTTTCCTGTGGGGAACCACAGAGGGTCTAGGAGCTTCCTGAACACCGAAAAGGCAAGTGAACGTGCTGAGCTTCTCTCCTGACTCTGCATGGGATGGCTCTTGCTGCATCAACAGTCTTTGCTCAACGGTGAAGACCCCACCAGGTGAGCAAAGTTTCCCATTGCAGAGTAGCAGGTATCACTGGAAAAGTCCAAAGTGTGGTCCGACTCATGTGCGCGGCCCCCATAAGCTGCAGAGCAGCCCTGCACCCTCTCAGGGTATCTTCTGAGATACCCAGAGAAGGAGAGAACCTCTCTACAGCATCGCTGCAATGCTCGAGTGAGGAATAGCATGTTCATGATGCCACCTGCCCCCGCTCCCTTGGGGATTAATGGTACTCACATGTGCTGGTGAATCATTAAGCCCAGGAGAAATGGTTCTCCCGCAGTACTTGTCTTCCCGTTGCGCAGTAATGTCTGCTAATAGTACTGACAGCCTTCGCCTTTGGGAGGCTTTTAGTGTCAGAATTAGAAAATGGGTATTTGCATTCCTCCTGACCCTGTGCAGACTTCAACCTCTCTGGATAGCCAATTTTATCCCAATAAATAATGGGCTTGCTTAGCAATATTATAAATAGGCTGATAAGTAAGCATAAATGACAGGGCTGCTATTATACCAAAGGGTTGTGTTGACTTTACAAACTGATGCTGAAGCTGGAGAAGTGGTGCTGGGGTCATTAGGCTCCCAGGAAAGTCGTCAGTGGTGCCCATTGCAAAGGTTCACCCTGAGATATTTCACATTGCTTCGGGACGTGGTTCCATAGCTATTCATTGACAGCATTTCCCAGCTATTTTTAGTACAAACGAAATAAAACAATAGTGTTTTACACAGAAGACGACTCCCACAGTTGTAGCCTTGTAGTATTAAGGGGTATTATCAGCATTTCAAAGGCTGGGAACAGTCTTGGAGGATGCGGAAGCCTTGGTGAAGGTGGCATGAATCTGAGTGGGGAGCTTGGGAGAGCCAGCTGAGCCCAAGGCACCCATCCTTGCTGGGCTCTGGCCGGGGAGGGGGCTCGCAGGAGGGTGATGGGCAAAGGAAAGACAGGGAGAGTTACAAAGCAGAGGATGGGGGACATTTGGACTCCTGCATGGTCACTGCCCGTCGCAGAGCTGGAAGATGCTGCAAACTCTGTGGAGCCCAGACACAGCGGTACCCAAGCAAACCGCGTGGGAGAGCCCGTCCAGCGCAGCTGGTCAGTGGGAGCACCAGGACCCATCCCAGGCCCGTGGGTGCTCAGGGCTCACCTGCGCAGCTGGCTGGGCACTTGCTTCAGGGGACCAGGGAGGAGAGGACATGTCTGACAGCAGTGCCTGTGGTGGGGGGGACCGAGCTGCGGGTCCCTGCCTTGGCACAGCACCGTGCTCTCCCCCAAACACAGCACACCAAATAAAAGGCAGCAGCACGTAGCACACAGAAAGACATTTCCTCTCTAAAGTGCTTTACGACCGTAGCCCAGTCAGGCTTCCCCTCACCTCCCAGATGTTACATGACCTCTGGGGCAACCCTCTGCATACCAGAACTGCTGCTTCTGTCCCCAACAGCACCAGACAACGCAGGCAGGGAGAGCCGAGGTCCTGTGCTGACCTGACACAAGGAAGGGTTCATCTACCCCAGGATTTGGCTGTGTCCCCCATCTGTAACAGTCTGCTTAATGAAAAACCCGCCTCTCCCTGCAAACCCAGCAGGGCAGGAACTCCTGCGGGTGGAGGGGAGCGAGTCTGGCAGGTCTCTGCGCTCCCCAGGAGAGGTGAGCAGCTCTGCCTGCCTTGGGGCCGGGAGAGGGAGCACGGCAGGCACCAAGCCCTGGCCCCCTAGACCAGATCCCCCCATACTGGGGGTCCCCAGGAAACCCAGCCCTCCCACCACCCACCTCAGGGGTCTCTTTTCCCCCTCAAAAAGAGGAAAAAGGTCTTCAAAATAACTCTTGGGACTCTTACTTGCTCCCCTTGAGCCTGCTCAGGACACATCCAAACTTCTTTCCACAGATACAAGGGCTGCAGATCTGCTTCCTCGGGGCGAGGTGGCTGATGCTGCCAGCTAACCGCTTCAGCCCCAAGCCTGGAGCAGCACGGAGGGAAAAGCCACCAAACCTTCTGTGACTCACACCGAAACCATGAGTTGTCTGCATTTCCAGCCAGGCCTGTAATCAGGCTGGAAAAGGGCTGATCCTGTAAGGGTGGGAAGGTGACAAGGATCTGGCTGTCAGAGGGGTCGCAGCCTGAGCTAGGTGACCCACAGCTTGTCCCCAAGGGTGCAGATCCCCGGGCTGGAGGGACCATCTCCAAGCAGCCATGCTGGCATTTCCCCTGGCTGCTCAGGGGCTGCTGCTGCTGCAGAAGCTTCTGTAGGTTTTGCCACTGACAGCACTCACACCACCTCCAAAATCACATCTTTTAAGGGATGTGATGTTTTGAAAATTCTGCCGTGGAGTTACAGCTAAAGACACATCCAACACCTGGTTACCGGCTAGCTAAAAATCCAGCCCTGCCCGCTTGCTGCCTTCACTTACAGAAATCCTCCAAAACCCTTGTGATCGCTTTGGGAACACTGTTATTAGCTCAAAATCTCCCGTTTGCCTGCTGCTCACCGCTGCAGCGCTACAAGAGCTCCTGCGAGCTCTCCCACTGCACTCGGGATCAAAGCCACCAGCTCAGCTCAAAGCACTGCTGAGAGTGGATCTTAAAGAGTGTTTCAGCTGAGTCCTAAAAAAAGCTCATCTGCTTTCATCCTCGCTGCAGTCTAACAGACATCTACAGGCCCCTGGCTAATTCCTTGTGGATTCCTTTTCTCTCTGCTGTATCAAACCGGGATGAATCCTGTCAAAAAGCACATTTCAAAGATCTCTTCGATGTCTGCAGTCATGTCTCCGCTGGCTGGGAGTCGGGGGGCTGGGAGGCAGAGCCGGAGCAGTGTTTTCCAGGAGCAGGAGCTCGCCTGGCAGGCATTCCCTGGAGACGGAGACGCCAAGCACAAGGGTTGTATCATGTGTCCTGCCTGTTCGAAGACCTGGCTGTTGGCTGGGCTGGGAATCCGGGCACATTTTTTCCATCTCTGGCATGGAATTAGCATGCCTGGCTTTTCTTCTGAAGAATTAGAGAAGAAGGGTAACAGCAGTCAGAAAACGCAGTCCTCCAGGGCACCAACATTTCCCTGAAATGGGACAGAAAAAATGCCCAGGGTTATTCTCAGATACCAGGACACTTGCCCCACTTCTGCTCGCTGGTGAGATCCCCTGCACATGCCAGGCACACACCACCACTGAGCCCAGCTGAGGACCATGTAAAGCCCCTTCTACTCACAAGTGACAGTGCTAGCGGCAAATCCTCCATCCTGTGGAAGAACAAACAGCAGCAAAGCAAAGCCCCAGTGCTGCTGGGCAGAGCTGTGCGCAGGGGTACACCAAGGGCAGGTTAGCTCCTGGACACAGACCTCAGAGCAACATGAGGGGCTCTGGGATGGATTTTTGTTAGGGAATGGAGCCGGTGACCCTCAGCGCTATGTGGGACGTGGCATCCAGATGGGACATACGCATGCAGGGGCAGCAGTGTCCTGGGAGAGCACCACACCCCAGATACTGGCACACGAGGTCTTCTGCCCAGCATAGGTGAAGAGTGGCCACATCTAGAGCAAACCAAAAAAAGCCCATGTTGCTGGTGCTCCACTCTTCACTCTGAGGGATTTCTGGAGAATTTCAGCATGGGTTTCGGTTATGGTGCCAACCGGAGCACAACTGCAGTGGGTCAGTGAGTCACAAAAGCATCAGCACACAGGAGCCTGCTGCAAGCTGCTGGCTGGGCATGGAGATGAGCGGCGCAGGATCCGGCCACAGCAGCCAGGGCCACAAAGAGCCTTTCAGAGCAGCAGGCGGCAGCCAGGGCTCAGCCTGGTGGTGCGGTACCAGCCCGTGCATGGCCAGCAGCACCGGCACACAGCTTCACTCTGTCCGTGCTTTGTGCCAGCAGTCTCTGGTGGATACGTCACCCGTTGTTCTCCCTCTCCAGGGCTGAAAGGGACCTTGTCTGGGCCCGGAGATGGCTGCTTACCTCTGCCCAGCACTTGGGGCATCCAGTGATTGTGGCACCTGCCTGGGCCACAGCACCAACACTCGTTGCATCTGTTGGGGGACTGCAGGGAACAGCACAACCGTGAGGCACCATGTCCTGGGGCTGCAGGGTGTGCCTGGGCTTGCAGACAAGCTAAAACACTGCTGGGAGAGGGATAAGAAACGGCTTAATGCTTAGAGCCAAGGACCCCGGGTCTCTGCCCACAACCTCCTCCACACAGGAGGGACTTCACTGTATGCTTGTCCTGGGAGCCAGGGATGCCCTGCCGGCTCCGCTCTGCATGCAGATGGTGGGGGGCTGGAAGGGCTCCAGAGGTTTCAATCTGGGGACAGCATCTTGGGGACAGCCCATCCTCCCACCCACCACCCTACAGCCCTCCTGTGGCAGCTGGGGCGGGAGCTGGCTGGAAGCAGCGCGGCAAATCTGCTCACGTGCCAGTGCTGTGTTGTTTCCGGCAATGGGTTAGAGCTAAGTGACTTCTGGCAGTGTCAGGGTAGGAGGCTCTGGTGTCAGAGAGCTTCCCAGGGCTGCTCCGGCCAAGGGGAAATGCTGCACATGGGAAAGCTGTTCTCAGGGTGAGCCTGCTCCCTGCCACCGCCGGCGAGGCTGCAGGCAGGGCTGCTTCACACTTCCGATCCCATGGGGAGCGTGCAGTGACTCACTGTTCAGCCACGCACACTCACACCCATCCTATGGCAAGCTGCCCTGTGCCCCTGTAGTCTCCCCAAGATGCCACACTGTCCCCTGTGGCACCCCTGTGTGCCCATGTCGCCCCCGAGCATCCCTGTGCCATGCTGCGCCCACAGCACACCCACCCACCCCTCCTGCTGGCACCATGGTCCCGGCCCAGCTGAGACTGTGAGGGAAACTTGCTTTAAGGAACAACAGGGGAAAGGAAAAGTCAACCAACCTCTTGAGGTGCTCTTGATGTTCCTGCCAGCGGCTCACCTTCCCCGGCACAGAGGCCACCGGGTCTGGCTGTGGGTATGTACCTGGGTTTTGGTGCAGAGCACTCAGAGATCTCAGCCAGGGATGGTCACCGTCCCCCAGGCACAGAAGCGGTTTTTGATGCCATGCTACAGCTGAGCTAAATCTTTCAGAAGACCCTGTCCACCTGCCTGTGTGTTTCTGTCTCCTCTTCAGCAACAAAATGCAGCCTGGGCACCCCCAGAGCCACGGGGCGCTGTGAAACACAGGGGTGTCACTGCTCCTGCAGTCACCCCCTGGCCTCCAAACCCCCAGGCCTGAATGCGTCATCCCCACGCAGAGGAGCTGGCCTCTCCCTCTGCCCACCAGGGCTTCCCACCCACCAGTTACCCCCTGCACTGGTGACCCCCTCGACACAGAGGGACATCAGCCTGGCCCGGCACAAAGCCACGTGTACAGTGACAAAAACATGGCCACTGCCGAGAGGAGCCTGGGAGCCACTTGCTGCCCCCCTGGGACATTGACCCCTCCAAGCCCCTCGACCGATTAGTGCCTGAGCACAGCTGGAAGCACATTGATCTGGCCAAGCAATTAGCCTGAGGGATCTCCCAGGAGCTGAGAAACAGAGGAAAGGTTCAGAAGGAAGGGAGGGATGTGGAGGAGGAGGAGGAGGAAGGGTTGCATCCCTGGGGGGTGCCGCCCAGGCAGCAGCAGTACAAGCAGGGCTGGGTTGTGCCATGCCGGGGGTTTGGCCCCCTCTCTCCTGCTCGAAGCCCTGCTTTCCAGGAGTGCCTGTGGTGTCACTCGTGAGAAGTGCTGCTCCACAGCAGGTGAGCTGGAAGAACCCAACGTTGCACCTTGCTGCGGGATTCGGGGCCACCGAAAACTCTTAAGTAACACAGAGGCAGAGCTGGCCCACAGCATCAGCAAAGGGAATGCAAGTCCCTGGCTCCGTGGGGTGGAGGGCGATTCCCTCAACTGGAAAGGTCTCTGCCAAGCACGGCTAACCCCCACAGAACGGGCTCGGAGAGGCAGGGAGCAGAGTGGCATCCAGAGGAGCTTCAGGGGAAGCGCTGTCGAGCCGGAGGAGAGCAGCTCCCTCCACTCCTGCTGATCCAGCACCCTCTGCTGCACACCAGCACCCAGCCGGAGGCACATCCACCGGCTGCGGGGGACAGCAGGGACCTCTCCGCAGTGAGAAGCAGCAGCAGGGTCAAGAAGCAGAGACAGGACAGGGAGGGAGGGGGTGACCTCCTGTGCCACCGGGACCATTCCCAAGAGCAGCAGGCTGAGCTAGAGAGCAGTGTCAGGCCTGCCAGGAGCATCCCCATCGGAGGCAGGTCCGTCCCTTGCCCCTGAGTGCTGCTCTTGCCCTGAGCAGGATCACGGGCCCTGTGCGCTGGGGAGAGGGGTAGGCAGGGGTTGTAGGGGTCAATCCAGCCCAGTGGGGCTGAAGACCAGCATCCTCCATCCCCACCCAGGTGGGGATGAATAGCCGCAGGAGAGGTTGAAATGGGATCCCGGGCCATGGACAGGGTGGAGGATCCCAGCTGAGGCTGGTCAGGTCCTGATGATCCATCAGGGAGTAAGACCTTTCTCAGTGGTTTTAAACTCATCGCAGATCCAGAAGTGACACACCAACAATAACCCAAAGGCAGATCCAAAGGTGACACACTAACAATAACCCACAGCTTCTGTCAAACCAATCCATAATTTTCCCTGGTCTCTCCTTCAGACCAGTTATACTTTCAGTCTCATGACAACAAATACCCCAATTTCACCGCGTTGTGGATTGGATCCTGGTAAGGTTTCCCACAACACCTCCAAGGTGTCACAGAAGGGGAAGCAGCGAATACTCACCCCGTGTTCACGGGTACAACAGAAATCTGCTGCTTCCTGCACTAGCAATGCCCAGCCCTGGGTGGGCTGCTTCAGATGCGCCGGCAGCATTCAGACTCCTAAGGCCTGAAAAACTGGCTGGAAGTCTCTGTGGCAACATGTTATCTTGCAAGATTTATGGTCCATCCTGCTCCAGGCGAAGTCAGAAATACCACCACAGTGATCACTCCAGGTATTACTGCATTTTTTATGCTACTGCTCTGACATTCACAGCCGAGGGAGAAATGAGGATGGGAATATTTACACTTTCACCCCTGGCTCCGGCAAGGAGTTTTCTGCGGGTTTGGTGTGTGGGTATTCGGGGAGGGGGAGAGCACGCTCCTGTTACTTCTCAACTTGCAATTCTGGCTGGAAAATAAAGTAAGGTTGTGCTGAATGATGAATACCTGCACAAGCCTAGGAGGGGGATTTTAGTCTTCTATGTCCTCTTCTCCCTTGGGAAAGGCATGACCCCTCGTCAGTGCCCGGCCCAATATGCTGATGGAGAGGTAAGCAGTGAGGGGAACAAATACCCCAGGGACCAGCATGTTGAAGCTTGTCAGAAATGCAAAGGGAGGATGGGCCAAAGTCCCTGCCAAGGGCTGCACGTGTCTGGGGTGGCTGCAGTGAGGCTGTGGTTCCCAGGGCACAGCTCCTCGGCACCATAGTCACATCCCAACTGGTTTGCAGGTGGGATGACCCACTTGCTGCACAGCTGTGAAACCGGAGCACCCCCACTTCGGGAGAGCTCTGTTTCCCCAGGACCCATGTGGGAGGTGAGGACAAGTCTCCCAAGCTTTTCTACTAAAGATGTCCCACATCACATACATAATTACACAACCTTGTGCTAGGGAAGGGAGGGGAGAGGATGACTGGAGGAGCCTGCAGCCAGGTTCAGTCCCTCTTCCAGATCATTATGGTAGTGGAGCCCCAGAAAGATAGAGAGACTCATTTGTGATCAGGGACAAATGCTGACAAAAAGGCATCTTTGAATAACCACACTCAGTAGCAAACAAAACACTGTGTTAGCAAAAATTATTTTAAGATAGCAACCTACATCTTCGCCAGCCTCCTCGCCCCAACGCTTCCTGCAGACCGCAGTGAGCTGCCTTCTGGCTGTGGAAGCAGAGTAGCCTGATCTGTGGTTTTCCAGGCAGTCCTGAAGTCCTGGGGCCCTTTGGGGAGGTAGAAGGTGGTAAACGACTACCTCTACCTGTCCCTCACCGGTTGCAGGGGAGCTGCAGAATGGCACCTGTGCTGCATGTCCCTCTCTGCGTGGTTGTGGATGGAAGTCCCCCGTTACACAGGCCAAGCTGGGACCCCCGTGTTTCCCACCGCCACCCTCACCGCTCTGCTGGCAGGGGTGATGATGAGCCAGCTCCAGACAGTCAGTCTATCAGGCTGACTTAGCGTGTGCTACCCCCGCTGACTGCCAAAATCAGGGCACATTCACAGCATCCCTTTCACCCACCACCCAGTGAGGGCTGTGATGCCCAGATGATGAGTGGTGATAAGCATGGTGTGGCACTGCCAGCGCTACCTGCCATCCGTGTGACGGGTGCACGGGCTGCTCCTGGCCCTGGCATCTCCCACTTCTTGCACTCATGCATGGTGAGGAAGAACTCAATGCTCGTTGCTTTGGTGGTACCAGGCCAGCACTTCAGCTCACATGGGGAAGCACCAGTTTAAGTCTGCAGCACTCCAAGGCTGCACGGCAAACCCTACATCGCCGTTGGGAAAGAGGGAAGAGAAACCGGTGTTGTGCTCCTGAGTGGTATCTCCCCAGGGAGGTGTCATCAGATCTTCTGTGAGTTATGCTTATGATTCCCTTCTTGTTTGCTGGGAAGATACTTTCTTTTCAAAGGCATAGTCCACGAAGTACCAGCAGCTGCACCTAGGCTTTGCGGCAAGGCCCCTTGGCTTCAGTCCAATCTCGGTACAGACCAGATTTGACTTTGTAGCTCAGCAACTGAGCCACTCACATTTAATTGAGTATCTACTTAATTGTTATATTTAATTCAATTGGGGAAGACACTCTGCACTCAGCTATTTAACACTGCCTGAAGAGCAGTGGTCCTTTCCTCTTTTCTGTATCCAGAGCAGTCCTGTTTCCAAACTGCCAGGCCAGGATTGTGAGGACCAGCCAAACTCACAGGGCTGAGACCTGGGAGGGAGCCCGTGCCAGACCTCTGCCAGGATGTGAGAGCTAAGGCACGGGCTTGGGACCAGCTCTCCCAAAGCTGTGCGACTTCCTGGCTGTGAAATGATTTTCTGTTTAACTGGGAAATCCCTGCACTTCATCCAGATAATGTGGCAGTAAGGGCTCACTAAATGCTGGTCTCAAATGCAGCATTCACCACCCTCATCACTAGGAGCAAGAAGTTCTGAAGTGGGTAGGACTTCATGATTTCCACATTAAGGCTTAGAACAAGATGTAACAGCTGTAGATAAAATTACCCCATCTCTGCTGCCTCCCACCACACAAAGGAAAGTTATTTTTAACTCCAGGCTGCCCAAGGGATGCTGCACGGTGACAACTGTTGCATCATCGCCAACGGTCTTTGCTTGGCAAGAAATTTCGGAAGAGAGAGTCCTCCCTCCAGCCAGCTGGGATCATAGAGCCCAGGGGCGGGCACTGCTGCAAACTGACCCCCCTAGGCTCCCCAGCTCCTCCTGAGGGGGCAGAAGCTCCCACTGAGGCAGCTCTGGGAGCGCAGAGGATCAGGTGCCTGGCCAAGTCCTCTTTTGCTATGCTTTTGCTCTTTTTAGTTTTCAAATAAACTTGGTGGGCTGAAGCTATTCCAGGAGCCACAGTGGCACCATGCAGGCAGTCGCAAGGACAGTCATGCAAAACCAGAGGGGATTAGCTTTTAATGTGCTTCTCAGGGCAAACTCTGAAATTGTGGGATTGCCAGGATCCCAGCAGGAAAACTAGCCAGCTTGCTGCCCTCCTGACCACAAATCAGCTACCAAACTCACACAGAAATCCAGGAATGGCCATGACGCACAGGAGCATCCTGGCTATCGCCTCCCCATTGTATGGGGCCACACAGTCCTCTCTGAATCACGCTGCAGGGCAGCAGTACCGTCACATCTCCTCTGGCCCTGGAGCGGTGGCACGGCTTCAGAGCTCTCTGTGGGCACCTCATGCGGAGAGGTTCAGAAGCCTCCAGAAGAGATGCTGTGTAGATGTGAGCGTAGTTACCACTTCGGCTTTATGTTTCTGGCTGGGAATGGACATGGCACTGTTAAATGTCTGCTACATTTGCTCTTAGGGGTCTCTGAGCTAAACTGAGATAACTCAGCTGCGCACTCAGTCTTTTCCATATCTAACTTCATTGATGTCTGTATTAAAACCCAGCATTACGTGTAAAATTGAGAGCTAGCATTCTAAGCGGAATTACATGATTTTTTGCATTACTTAGCATCTTGGGGCTAAATTTTTAGACTACAAGAACTCTTCTTGTAAAGACTTTTCTTTTTGTACCTCATCATCTGCAGCAAACGTTGTTATGCAGGTGTTTTGCTCTGCCTTGCAAGTTAGTCTGTGTGTCTGCTGGGCATCTTGTGGGTCATACTCTTATGTTTTGTCTCAGGGAGAAGTCCACGTACTGGAAAATGAGGCAATACGCGCTGCACCACAAGATGCAGCTACCACTGCTAGGACTCCGGAGAAGATCATGAAGGTCTGGAAGTTGGCAAGTCTCTCCCAGGGTTTTATTTTGGGTCTGTGTGTGACTTGTTGTGTGCCTGCCCTGCTCAATCACTACCATCTCCCTCCCCTCTTCAGAGCTCAGTTTCTCTTCCTGCTCCCTGGGAATAATCCATAATAATCCTTTGTAATCTGTGGGAGTCCAGTACAGATGCCGGTTTAAGAGCTGCGAACAGACAGAGTCCGGGGGTTAGGCATATTTGTCACGAGATGCAGGATACATCTGGTACTCATACGAGTATAGAAGTCTTGCACTATCCAACACAGACGTGTAAGACTCAAGACCGCAGAGCAGCCTCTGAATGCAGTGTGTATGCATAACAGACATGAACCTCACCAAATTAAAAAAAAAAGAGAAGGAGCTTCTGAATTTTGTTATCATTCATGTATACATTTATTAAGCCAAAGGAGTTTGATCATGTCACGGTATGTTACTAGAGCACGTGAGATCCCTTCTTTTTAACTTCACTAACGATGGTTATTTATTTTTTGTTTTTGCCTTTCAAGCTTAAAAAAAATTAACTCTTTCCGCATTCCCCATTGAAACACTCTTTTATGTTTTTTTTCTTTTCTTTTCTTACAGTACAAAACAAATGTTTATCAAACATGTAAACAACCATCATGGAAATGAAACTGCTCTTAAAGTTAATTATTGTTATGGACATTCTGTTAGATTTATGTCATGTTAGATGTATTTCAGCTCAGTGACTCCTTCAATAAAAGTTATTATTGTTATCATCACCTGCACTGCAATAGTGCCTAGAGGCCCTGGTCAGGGCTAAGGCCATTCTGTGCAAGGTGCTGTACAAATAGTTGGGTGTAACTCTGAGGTCCCTGGCGAGAACGGCATTCACTGATGTGACTATAACCCTCTCTGCTTCCCTCTGCTCAGCGGTGATCCTCACAAATTACAGGAGCTGGAGTGAAACTCTTCTCCAAACTAAGTCTAGAGTTGATGTCCAATTACTTTTGAAGAGAAATGTTTCTATGGGCCAATCCTGACACCTGCAGTCCTGTGCGTAAAGCTGCTCACACTCATGGGAATGCTCATACGAGTAAGAAACTCCTGTGGGAAAGGTCTGCAGGACTGCGCCCCTGGATCATTGAACTCCTTTGCAAGAAAGCATGCAAGAAAAGCAAACTGGTTCCTTTTCTCTAAGGTTTCATCAATATAATTCTAAGAGAGAAAGGGACAGGGTCAGTTGCTCAGTTTCAGCACCTCGAGCATTTTGAGTTCTAATCCTCAAATTAAAGAAGTCTCTGCTCTGCCTTGTGCTATTGTGACCAGGCCTGGAAAAGTCTGTTGGACACCAGAAGGCAAGTGGTTTGCTGTTACAGCATGGAGGGCCTCTGTTCTGTGGTGTGAAGGCTGCATCCTAGGCAGGAATTGTGAAGATTGTGTCTAGCCATCAGCAAAAATTATTCTGAAAACACTTCAGAGCAACTGCAGTTTAAATAATGATTTTAACTTGACATTTGAGGTGAAAAAAAAAAAGGATTACATGAAATAAATAGCAAAGAATCAATGTCCCTGCACAAACACAACGTATTCCTGCCTACAAAGCATCCCTTGCAAATGACTGCCCTTTAGGTTATGTCAGATGTTTAAATGAACCCTTTAGAGCTAAAATACAGTACTCTGGAATGAGGTTAGAAAAATTTAAAAACGACTAATGGGAAGTGTGTACAATGCTTTCTTTAAAACAAATTTCCCACCTGGGTAGCCTAGCAGTGTGAGGCCTCAATAGACATAGAGCCGATCTGAAATGGCAGCAGGCATGTGCGTCATGATCTGCATGCGCAGCCACCAGTAGTAATCCATAGGGTGGTAGCGGGTGTAGGGAGTTGTGGAGGTGAGTGCGTGGGCGACGCTTTCGATGACTGGTGAGGTGTCTGTCGAGCCACTGTTGCAGTATGTCTCCATCTTGCTGACCTGCTCATCAAAGTACTTCCTGCCATAGTCTTTGCGCACTATCTCAGGGAGCTCGTCCCACATTTTGTCGGCTATGGCTTTGATTCGCTCGGGGCTGTACAGGTTGGTGGCAGCTATGAAGTTGCCAGGCTCCACGATGCTGACCATCACCCCCTGGGGCTGCATTTCGTACCGCAGGCAGTCGGAGAAGGCTTCCACGCCAAACTTGGTGATGCAGTATGGTGACCGGGCAGGACTGCCCATCCGCCCCATCATGCTGCTGATGTTCACCACACGACCTAGGTGGAGGCCAGGAAAAGCACAGCTGAGCTGTGGTACCTGATCCAGAGCAGACACCTGACACACACCACCCAACAAATTCCTGAACGTGCATCCACCCGCCCATTGCACATCCACAAGGGCTGCCTGGCAGACCCGCTTGTGCCTCTATCTGAGCATTGCTGTCCTATGCAATTGCCTTCATGCAGGAGAACAAACTCATTGCTTGTGCTCCCTGGCTCACTATAGCTGAGGGAACAAGTACATGGTGACACACAAAGCTCAGTGCTACAGGGAACACAGAAGAGGCTGGACAGAGCCTGCACGCTGGGAAACAGGATTGCTTAGCAGCAATCAGGGCTGAGCCCAGACAAGAGGAAGCAGCAGCAAAGAAAGCCTGTGGCACCAAGGCTGAGCTTGTTTATTTGCAAGTCAAAGGCACAAAATCCAGGAGCCCAATGGTGGCTTATAGTGTCTGCCTCTTAAAAGGGAACAGATTGCTTCTGCACCACAAACAGGCAGAGCAGTCCAAGTCCACTGCACCCTTTTCTGTGTAACAGCTGGATTATGGCTCCAGGCACAGAGCTGGGGCCTTTCTCCTCTCCAGAAGCCATCCATTTTGGCTGGGGAGAACGCTGGTAGGAAACCGGATGCTGCAGACTAATCAGAGGTTGCAGTTCTCTGCACTTTCTATCAGTGCTCATTGCTGAGTTGTGTTAGAAAGCGAAACTTTGACCACAGAAGTGGATACCCTTCCACGGTGGAAGAAATGCTGTGTGGGCCAGGTCTGCAGCACAGGACAACATTGTTATCATCTGCAGATGCCTCAAGAGTAAAAAATACTCTCATTTAGTCAGGTAGTTGGCCCCAGTATGGGAAAGCTTTTGCCCCTTTATGCTGAGACCCATGCAAGCTCCAGATCTGCATTCCTTTGCTGTACAAACCCCACCTCTCATATGTTACAAGCTCCCAAAGTAACACAGCACACAGCTGACAACTCCCCCACAAGAAGCACATCATAGTACACTGCTGCTGCCCACCCTGCCAGCACTGGCACAGCTGGGTTTTGTATAGAGGGGAGGATTGCTCCTGGCATGGGAATTTATAGTGAACTGCAGTTTCTGAGCAGGTAAAAGGAGGTATGATGGATTAGATCTTGCGTGGGATGTTGCAGAAGAAGGTAACACAGATGGAAAAGAGAAATAATAACTGGTTTTCAGGACTGCTGCTTTGCTGTATAACTCAAGAGTGGTTAGGAAATCTTGTCATTTGTGTGTATGCTGTGGGTCATATTCTGTCTGTAATGGTATGAAGGTGGCCAATGGTGCAGAGAGAAGCATAATAGACCTTTTGGCCTCTAACACAGGAAGACTTGGGGCAGGATGACGGCCTGCTCCAGGGAGTGCCAGTCAGGAGGAGATCACTCACCCTTTGACCTCCGGATGAGCGGGAGGAAAGCCTTGGTGGTTCGCACAGTCCCCCACAGGTTCACTTCAGCTACCTCCATGTAGGTGTCCATACTGGTGAACTCGACTTCCCCGAATGTGGAGATCCCAGCATTGTTAACCAGCCCCCAGAGCCCTAGAAGACAAAATCAAGCAGAAAGCTTTCCCTCTGTCCTGGTTTGAGGTAAAACAGGACCAATTTTATTCAGTAACTTTTTAGCTAGGCCTCTTCTAAATGCTGAAATTAACAGCATGTTGTGTAGAAACTTCACTGTCAGAGTGATAAGACCCATGTTTATAGTTGATGCCAAGGAATGGGATGCAGAGAGGGTCTTGCTTATCCTTATTGCTGTAACAACCAAGGCCAGCCAGCTTTGTTATTTGCCCCGCTGGAGGATTGGAAGCGGAAAAGTGTAGAGGGGTCATATCTGTGGGGAGGAGTGGACAGGACAGGTGACCCAAAACTGACCAACAGGGTATTCCATCCCATCTGCATCATGCTCAGCATAAAAGCTGAGGGATCAAAGGGTCAGCTCTCTTTCTTCAATGGCCAGCATCCAAGGAGGACTCTGTCTCTGCGTCTGCCTTTGATCCCGATCCTGAATCCAGATGCGGAATCCATTTCCCGTCTGTCACTGAGTCCAGTCTGGGACTTCCCCAGTGCCTGCTGGTGATGTGACGTCATCCTGGGAGCTTGATAGTTTTGTATATATTTCATTATTTTCTTTTTATTATTTTATTATTAATATTTCATTAAAGTAGTTTAGTTCCTTCTAAACTCTTAAGTCTCTCTTTTTCTCTCTCTCTCCTGCCTCCCTTCAAAGCGGAGGACAGAGACAGCATCTGTCATTATGCCTGATTGGGCCAACCCGGCCTAAACCACGACACCCTCTGTGAGACTAACGAGAGCAGCTTGGAAAAGGTCCTGCTAATAGATTACTGAACCACACAACAGAGCTTTTCGTTACAACTTGTAATGATGGATGCCAGACAGAAGAGAGCCCAGAGCAAACTTCAGTCTCTTGAGCACAGGAAACTGAATAACCCCAGTCACGATCTGCCTGTACTGCCCAACACTGCAGTCACAAAGTACCGTGAATAAGGCTTCCCAGGAAGTTGTAAGTCAGCAGAGAACTTCAGCCTTGTCTAAGCTGTTCTCCTTGTCATTCTCTTTTTATCCATCGTGACTTTTTAAAAGAAGCAAAATATAGTCTCTAAATGTAAATAATAAGAATAGGTAAGACCTTGTAAGAAACAAAAGAGCAATTCTTTCAAAGTAAAATCCCTTGTGTCACCATAAGAACTAGAATGTCCACAATGCTGGGAAGGGGGACGTGGGCATGAGTGGACACGCATGCCTCGGTCGCTCCCTTTTATTCTGCTGCAACCAAGATGGTAACAACTGAAGCTACCAACTCATTTGGGAGTGAAAAGAAAGATTAAAAAGGAATTTGGAATAAAATGAACTCACTTAATATAATACCCTAATTGCACAGGAAACAGACTGAGAAAGGTCTGGGATGGCTTCTCTCTGCTGTTTAGAAAAACTCAGTGTTATCTGTTGACTGATTGTGTCCAGATCTGTGTTCTCAGAAGCAGCCCAGAAAAGGCAACTTCATCCTGGCCTATGCTTGAGAATACAGGGCTAGAAAACTTCATTTATATAGAAGATCCATATATAAAAATTAAATATAAAGAAAAGTAAAAGAAATAGGTTTATGCAAAATCCAAAATAAAACATTACTGGTTGTTTTGCTTTTAAATAACCTTCATGTGTTGAAGTGTGTGTGCTCTTTAGGGGAAAAATGTAGTTCACCAAAGGGTGGAAAAATTTCAGGAACGCATGAGTAACTGGGATTTTCACAGTACTGGAGTAGAATTTGCTGTGATCACCCCAGCAGAATGAGGTAGGCAGGCTAAGAAAGTCAGTTACAGCTACCCTCTGAAATCTGTAATGTATGGTAATATCTGCAATGGAATTAATGATACGCAGCTGGCTTCATGGGAAATCCTTTGGAAAACCTCTCCATTTCCTTTGCCTTTTGAAAGTTTGGGGAAGACATTTCCATTGCTAATCCCCAACCTTTGGGCACTAGCCAGGTTTTACAACATAAAGGGAGTCACAATAAACTTCAGGTCACAGGAATAAAGCATTAATCCCAGGGCCTTTAACACCACCCATCCCGATTTCTACTAATGTCCCTAAAGGAGCTAGTGGAGAAAAAAGCAGCTTTCTTTGTAGATGCCGCCCTAAGTGGCAAGCTACTTTCTGATATGGCATAACATTTAAACAGGCCATTTGCTCTGCACTGCTGCTCCTCAAAGCTTTGTGCCCCTCAATCATGTGCTCAGCTTTTGAAATATGCCCTGAAAATTCTCTCAGAGCCCAGCTGAGGGAGCTCCTGCCACCTATGTGACCTTAGAGCCCATTGCATGCAAGTACCTTTCTCTGGGTCCTCCAGGCTGCTATTCACATGCTCTACTGCTCGGTCCACTTCTTTGCTGTCACAGACGTTGAGCTGGACAGTTCTCATTCGATCACTGTTCATGTTGTCCAGATCCTTGGAGCCACCATCTCCCTTGTCCTGGAGGGGAAGAAAGCACTGGTTTGAATCTGGCCAAAAAGCTTGTGTAGAATACCAAATGCATAGCAACCATCAAATCAAGCAAAAGAGAGTGCATAGGGCAGTCACAGAATAATCAGGGCAGTACTGCAGCTCGAAGGGGAACAGACAGGGCTGCTCCTGCAGAACACCATTCCTCGAGCATCTCCATCTGACCCTGAGCCCTGCCACCAAGTCAGCTGGTACAAACTGCTTCGACCACCAAGAAAGCAGCCAGAGCTGGATCTGTCCCAGCAAGGCAACTCCTGTCCAGTACAAGCTCCTGAGATCAAGCTATACCCCACTGCTGCAGTGGTGGGAATGTGGTGCCATCCTCACTTTGGCTTGCATATAGGGCACAGCAAATAGCACACTGAGGGTATGGTATGGTATAAAATAGCCAATGAGCGGCTGCCCATGTATGTTGCACATGCTTCTCAACCACGTTGCCAGCTCTGGGAGTGACATTCTAGAAGAGGGACTGCCTGCCCACTGCTCTCTCCCTTCAGCTGATGTACACACACAGCTCCCACTGCCTGGAAACACACCTACTGCCTCCAACGGACTCCTACAGAGTCTGACCATCAAGTGCCTGGCCAGCTTGCCTGTTAGCAATTCCCCCCGGCATCTTTTCCAGCATCTTGCTCTCTTCTCTGCCTCCCCCATGAGCTTTTTCTCACTCCCATTTCCCTTTTCCACTCCTTTTCTCTCAGCTCAGAACAAGAGATTCCCCCAGTATACACATATCCACTTACAGCCTAGCCTGCTGAATGACATTAGATTTTTCTGAACACCTAGAGCCACAGGTGTTCCCTGCCAGAGACTGCCAGAAGTCAGTTCGCAATGAGATGGTGCTGAACCAATGCTGCCCATTTGCTCCCCTGAGCAAGAGCTCCCTTCAGACACCACGCTTTAGATACCACACAAGGGTGGCCATACGTTTCGTTGTTTCTGTGACACCTGTCTTCCAAAAAACCTTACGGCTCCTCTCATTCCTGGGCTTATCCACTGTGCTCACAGACAGTTCACTAACCTGACGTGTCCTCTGTCTTCTTCTCCACCCTTCCTTATTCCACCACAGACTGTTAGTACCGGTTAGTGTTTGTCCTTAAGAGAAGGCATCTACTGCACTCTCCTCACATGGAAGCATACTGCATACAAAATGGAGCAGTTAAAAGTCCCATGCACATGTTTTTACGGTGACTGAAAATAGAGTTTTGTGCTAAGTTTGCTGCTCACTCAAAAGCACTGTGGTGCTGAAGCCAGTGTGTATGCCAAAGCATTGAAAAGCATACAAGTGGCACATGTGGGAATGCCAATAGGGAATCAGTGCTAATGCCAATAGGGAATCAGCAAATGCAAGCATGCAAGTCCCTTGGAAACAGTAGATATGGCTAAAGGGAAGAGGAAGAACAATAAGGCCAAGTTGCCTCTTTCCCCGATCCCAGGTCTGAGAGGTGCTACACAATCTCTGGGCCACAGCAACACACCAGCCTCAGAGGCCTCGTAAGCTCTACTGGGACCTTCACAGTGTCCTCTTCTTCCTCCCTTACAGGGCTGGCTCATTAAGCCAACATCCCTCCTGCCCTCCCACCCACACGCAGCTGAGTGCTTGGACAGAGACCCTTGGGGCTGGGATCCTGGCAAAGAGTTGGACCCTGGGCATTAACCCAGACCCACAGGGCGATTCCCTTGGCTCTTCAGAAAGTGCAGATGGGTGGTGTTAAAGTCAGGCACACTGTGATTGTGTCATGCTCTCCTGGCACAGGATGCAGCCTGTCCCACAACCCCCAGGCCCATACTCAGCACTGGAAGGACCTTCTCATGCTACGCCAAGAGACCAGTACATCTCTGCTGTCAGCCCCAGGGTCCACTGTCCCCATGGCAAGAGGGCCCAGCTCTTGCATACTGGAAAAGCACATCACTGCCTCATCTTCCTCTTTCCATGGTCACCATCTGGGGCGCATGGGCTTCAGCTTGTACCAGTGTGTCCTTGAAGTGGTATGTAACACCCTGTGGCTCTGAGCACTCTTGTTGAGCCCTACAGTAACTGGCCTGCATGCTGGCTTGTTCAGATAACCTCTGCCTTCTCATCCCCCTGCAAGCCCCAACAGGCCTGAGCACACAAAGCAAAGCAAACAGAGGTTCCACCACAATCCTGACAGCCGTGACAAACATCACATATGTCCACTGGTAACAGATACTGATGGAAAAATACCTTCTTCATCTTGTGTCAGCTGGCTCCTCCAGCTATTAACCAAAGAGGAAAAAATAAGATAGCTGCAGCGTGATCATTCATTGGATCCAGTCTACCACTGTCTTTTGGCAATGAAGCATCAACACAACTCTCATTTGCCAGTGAAAATGTTAGGAAGAAACTGTGCGTGAAATAGCACACTGTTAGCACAGGTTCATCCTTGGGCTCCCCTCAGTCATGACTCTAAACACCTCTCTCAGGTTTCCTTCAGTAAAAATACAGTCAAGTGGTCAGGATCTGGACACTCTAGGAAACATTTCCTGATGAAAAGTCAGCACTGCACACAATTTTAATCTGCAATAAGGACGTGACGTTCCTAAGAACAATGAATACCCTGAGGACATGATAGCTCTCTGAGCTGGAGTATGCTTCTGATGTGCAGGTGTGCTGTGAAAAATAGTCCCATGAAAATAACACTTAAGTTTCATAGTCATTTCCTCTCTGTCAGGGCTAGGTCAAACATACCCAAGCAAAAGATGATGCTTCTTATTTCTACCTCCACTTCTATCTAGCATCTAAAAACACACCAGGCTTTTTCTGCCCCTAAAATCAGCACCAGCAATAATTACACTCTGATCCGAATTCTGCTTATGGTGTTGCTAGTGAAACCTGTGGCACAATGAGAAATCAGCTCACTCTCCTGGAGCTGTTTTGAGTTCTACAGAGCAGTTCTACATAAAGTATATGGCCTGAAGACATGAAAGAGGCCAACTTGTTAACTAAGGGGCTTTGGCATTTTACAGTGTTTTTCTGATGACAACTGCTGTTACCAGTCTTGCCACAGTCACACAAATTTTGGAACATGGGATGTGAGTCCAGCTAAAGAAGCAGTATTTAATTATACAGTGATACAGCAAAGCTTTCTGCTGATTTTTGGTGAAGAAATAAATACCGATCAAAGCCTAAAAGAGTTCTGGCATGCTGCTGCATGTCAGGCTATGCCAAAATTGTCAGAGGCCAAGATTTTCCACTAACATGCATTCAGTAGAATGAATACTGAAGACACCAAAATGGAAGGGAGATTTCAGTGACAGTTAAAGACATGCTCACTGAAATCGGGTCTTTCTGGCAGCTCATACAGAGGAAGTGAAACCCAGAAGAAACCTTGCAGCTCTGAAATTTTTGGCTCCTGTCAACATAGGGGCAGGCTATTATTCTAAACAGTGGTTTTGAAGTTTGCGACGTTCTTAGATTCTGTAATGTTGATCTTCAGTTATAAAAGCTGACTAGAAACATCTGCAAAAAATGTACTCATCTACTCTCTCTCTTCTTGACATCTTTTGAAAAACAGCAGTTTGTAAGTGTCATGTTCTGCTGTGAAGCCTGTAGAGGGAGCCCAGGTTAACAAATAAACCCTTGACCCAAAGCTGAAACACCACAAGGGACAGAGCTATCGAAACACAAACTTCCCTTTTGAAAAAATGCAGCAGAAAGAAACTAGTAATTTAAGCAAAACTTAGGAATAATGGAAAAAATAACAGCAGAAAGAGTATTGATAACATTAAAAAACGCCTGGCAAATTCTCTTTAAATAATATAACTATTCAAGACACGTTTACAGTCACGAGTGACCTAAGAGATTAGGATCAAAATAACTGACCCACCCCAGGATACCCCAAGGAGTAAGTTCATTTCTGCTGGGAAACAGCCATGCAGCTAAAAAAGTGCACTGCTTCATAAGGAGAGAGAGGTTAAAGCTCTCTCCTGTTCTCCATGACCAGGCATCTCTGACTGCCACACAGAGCCCTCCTGCAGAGTGTATCAAGACTGCGTCACTAAGCTATTTGTGGCCTGATTCTGCTCTCATTTGCACTAGTGGAATTCTATCACCTTAAGAGCAATTTCAGGAGACCCTCAATACACAGGCATGGCTGTACTCAGGAATATAGAAAAATATGTTCATACCACATGCTATAAAATCACTGGTGGCTTGGTGTATGTCACAATTAATCAAAAAAAATCCTGTGTAAACATGTACAGTTTGAGAGCAAGGCCAAAGGTCCATACTCAACGTGATCCCAAAATTTGCTTATGGATAAGCCTATATAATTAGATTTCGGGTTCCAGTCCATCAGATACGGAAGAGACCACAATGTGATGACTCAAATAAGAGCCTCCCTAGATACCGTTCAGTCCTGGTTCTGGTCTAGACCAGGTTATGTCTGTGAAATTCAAGCACCCTTGTCTTTCCCTTTGGGTTACAACCACCCTCCCTCCTTGACAGAAAGCTGTGAAGACTAGATTTGCTACTTGTCTGTGCACATGCCATAGGTGAAGAATACAGGTTTTGTTTTCCCTACCTTTTGCAGGCACCCAGCGTAAATAATGAAGCCTTTGGCATGCAGGTGCTTAGCCAAGGCAAATCCAAACCCTGAGTCACAACCTGTTATAAGCACAGCTCTGCTGCCAATCTGCAAAACAAAACAGAACAAAATGCACTGGAATTGAGTATTTGAAATCAGTGACTTGCAGTGCAGAGAACAAAACCATGCCCTTGGCCAGGATCAGTCCGTTCCAGGGACATTCTCTACAGTCATTGCCAGCTACTGCCACCCAGTGCCTCCTGAAGATAAGAAACGAAGGTTTCATACCAACTTCACTCCAGTGAGGCAGGATCACTGTCAACACAAAAAGTTCGGCACCTCTGGCAACAGGCTGTCAAGGGAAAAAGACCAAACAAACCACCACTCTTTGGCAGTTCACATCCATCTTGAAATCTGAAAATATACCAGACGGTTCCCAAGACATGTTTTCCCTTCAGTAGGAACTGTTCCTATATGTTCAAAGCAGGCAGGAGTCCACTATTCTGTGCCATGCAGCCCATAGGGCATGGGGAAGATAGCTTGACTGAAGAAAGGATATGGGTTAACCTTACTGACTGCACACTCATCTTTCTCTCTCTAGCACATAAACCCTCTAGTGCTGGATTTTAAATGCTAAGCAGAATCAAGTGGGTTTAATATTTGAAATCAAGACCAGTTGGTCATCAGTCTTGTTTGGTTGGTTTTTGGTCTTATTTTTCCAACTTAGAATTTAAATAGAAGCATACCGCCTTCCTTCTCCAAATCCCTTCCTCTAACCCAAAGAGAGGCAGCAGTTAAGTGACATGTTAAAAATTGCATGGTGATTCAGACATTCCAGCGGCAACAAGTGCACACACAGCAAGGTGCTGCTATGGGTGGGATTAGGTAATACTTACTTGCAATTCATTTCAACTCATCTCTTTTAAAAAACTAGAAATTTGGCTTTCCCCAGCATACACAGGGACTGATTAAGGTCACAGTGGAAGCCCAGCAGTGATGCAAGGGCCATACCTAAATTCCTCTGAGGCTCTGTCGCAGGGTTATGGAGCAGGATGTGCATGCTCTAGCACTGCTACGGTGCTGAGTTCTGTGCCATAAGACAGGCAAAAGGGGGCAAAACACCCCCTTCCTTTTACCTGGTACTGTTCCTGGCAAGGTAGCACCTTCAAGGAGAAGGCTGTTAAAGAAGAGGGCCACTCTCCAGATCAAGAGGTGAGGACACACTGACTTATTTATGCTTCTTTACACAACCATGCTCTAGAAAGTGTGCTTTATTAAGAATTTGTCATGCAAATTCCCTCCACTCCAAGGTGGAAGATTTCATCTGCTAAGCGAGTTCCAAAAATAGAAAAAACCCACTAGTCTGATTGTTTATTTCCATCCTTAGCAGCATGTACCATGCTACGTCAATGGAAGCTCTGTGCTAGGAAAGAATGTGGAGTATGTTGGAGAGGTCCAGCTCGGAGTCTTTCTGGCAAATCAGAAAGAAGAATTTGGTCACCAGGCTTCAGGGATTTTAAAACCCCAGCTCAGCAGAACTAGTTCCTGGAAACCACAATCACACTCACCTGATCAACTTCACTTGCATAGGAGCGGCTGCCACATGGGGACAAGAGAGGGAAGCAAAATCTTTGCACAGGCCTGTTAAAAAAAGCAACAAACCAACAACAGAACAATCAGGCATGGAATATCTTGTCCGTACCCTGGTGCTGCAGCACACACATGAAAAGGAATGTAGTGTTGCCTATATACATGATGTAGACTGTCATTTGAGAAGACAGAATCCAGTCTACAGTTCTCCTTAGTCTGAGCCTGTGTGTTTCCTACAGTATGAAACATTTGTTTCTCAAAAGACCTTGATGCTATTTCCAGTTGCAGAAGCTGTCTGGATATTATCAAGAATTCTAAAATAGCTCCTGGTCTGGAGACACAGAGCTGCTTCCACTCGCAAAATGGGCAGTACAGTGTTTTCATTTCCAACAGCAACAACACTCTCACTTAGAGTTGCACAAAGGTGGGGTAGGGGAAGTTATTAATTTGTCTGATGAAAGTATTCTGCTGTGGCATTGTCTCTGATACGCAGCCTAACGTTGAATTTGCTTGGATCTATCCCACTGCTTTTACACACAGCTCCACCCTTCTGTCATCTTGGATGACACTTCTTCCTCTGCAGTGCCTACCCATTAGATACTCTTACATTTTATATCCCCCCCTTTGCAACCGTTAAGCTAAGAGACGCTATGTCTTTGAGCAATACCTGCCATGCAAATCGGAAGCTCCTCTGCATAGTATGTCTCACTCCCAGGAAGATAAACCATGTTCACAAAGACAGAAAACAGCAAAGCAAGAATGCCTTCCAGGGAGTGAGATTCTATTTACAAAAGCCATGCTACCAGTAGCATCATGCTGCCTTAGGTCTTGGCATCATTCATCAAAACTGGGCCTAGACAACACACCAGAGTGGCCCCAGCCTCTGGTGTTGCCAGCCACCTTTCTGGACTATACCAACTTTTTCATTTTTGCTTTGGGCACTGACATTGTCCTCCCAGAGCCTTCCGGCCTTCCCCAAGACTTGCTGTACTTCATCTATCCTCTGGCCCCTCTAACAACATCTATCCTTCAGCAGAGCTTATCTTCCAGGCAACTCTTCTGTCTTCTAAGTGAACTTGCATAATCATTCACAATTATCTCCTGCTCAGACATCATGGGTGCTCCCGGGGTGACCTATGCGACGTTGAACAGCAGTCTGCAGACACTCTGGCCTCTGAGCTGCATTGTGGGAAAACAAGGCTAGAGAAAAAGTCTGCTAGGGCAGAAGCTTTGAACCACAAGCGAAAGGAGCTGATTGATATTCAGGCAACAGTGTCCACTCACCTTCCTGCAATGGTTTAGCTTTTTTTCTAACTTTGAGTGTCACAAGCCAAATCAGCTCTTGAAATAGCTACAGTCAATTTAATTGCTGCAAAGGTCAGTCCCCCAGCAAAATCTGTGTTAACATCACTGACCTGCAACCCTGGCTTGGAACTTTTATCTCAACAATAAACTTCTTGGTGTGTCTCAAAGTGCCCAGAAATGTTCATAACATTTCTTTTAGTTGCATGAACTTAATTTTTATTTTTCAGGGTCATGTCTGGTCCTGTTGTTTCACTGCAGAGCATTGTTTTGCTGCAGTCTATTCACAATAACCTGTACAGTAACTGCTTGACATTCTGCCTACCTTGACCTGAAGGCAAGGGCATAAAATAGATGCCGGCTGCTAATCAGCAGGAATGTCATCAGAGGAAACAGCTACGATGCGCATGCGATGTTAGCCCCCACACAGTACACTAATACACCACGAGCCATTTTTGTTATTCTGCATGACTGAATCCTAGTGACCACAACTGAGAGTTTTAAAATGCACAGATGGTCCTCGAATTGAATCTGTGCTTGTAACTGTGCATTTGCTTTCGTTCAGTTACACCAAAAAAGGCAGTCCTCAGCTTGCAGAGTCAAGTACATAAACGCTACCTCAGTGCATTAAGATACTGGTATAGTGACAATGCTGCCTTTCAGATGAACAGTTGGATTTCCATTTCAGGTTTAGCAGCTTGTGTTCCTAAAAACATTGAACATATTTTTGCCCTGACTACAAGATGCATAAAGCACAAATACACCGTAAGCAAAGCAAAAGAAGAAGAAAAAGAAAAAAAGAATATGCTGAAAATTCTTTTCTCAAGTTAATAAAGCATTAATCTGTATTTTTCAGGCCACAGCAGATTCCTGCAGGTGCAGCTTTGGTGTGTGTGGAGTAAACAGGAGATAAAAGGCCTATGTCTGTTTGCATAGGAAATCTCTAACAGCTTAGCTATCTCTGGTCGCTACAACTTCCTGTTACAGGAGCCATCCTTGACAGTGATGGTGCTGGACACCACTATTAACAGCAGTAGAACAACACTGGAGGTGGCAGCTCTCGCTTAGCAGGCCATGAGCCACTTTTAAACAGCTAATGTACAGTTGGTGGTACACACCATTGTTTGGGAACTCTGCTCTAAACCAAAGCCAGTGAAAGCACTCAACTTGCTCTGAATTTGGACTAGTAGGGTCCCCATCATATATCAATATAAAAGGTATTCTTTTCAGAGCTAGGAGTTGGAATTAGGCAATTTTCTGTTCCTATTCAGAAAAAAACAGCTTAATTACTCAGCCCACCTCCGTTTCTCACTAAAACACTCCCTCTCAACTTTCTCTCTCATTTCATGTGATTCATTGCCTCTTTAATGAAGTCATAGAAATATATGGCAGTTCCTTGCACTGCAGCAAGGCCTACTTGCTGATATTCAGGAATAAATCCTTGCTTGACACTAGATTAATGTTCTAGTCAACCCCTTTTTGACTGCAGATGATTCTCCAAGTGTAAAAAAACCATGTTGCCAACCCCTCCCTGCATATAGAGCCCATCTGCTCTGTGCTCTGCTCAATGACTGAGCCCTGGCACAGGCTGTCCAGGGAGGTTGTGGAATCTCCATCCTTGGAGATACTCAAAAGTTGTCTGGACACAGTCCTGGGCAACCAGCTGTAGGAGGTCCTGCTTGAGCAGGGTGGTTGGACCAGATGACCTCCAGAGGTCCCTTCCAACCTCAGCCATCCTGTGATTCTGTAAATAAACTGTCCCACCATAATCAAATGAGCCCTCAATGTGTGCTTTACTCAAGATCTCACTCTTTCTTCTCTGCTAGGGTACTTACCTGAACCCATTCCCTGCATCCTTGAAATTCAGGGCTTTCACAGAGAAGTTCAGGAGAGGCCGGGACAGCTTGGTAGCCAACATGCTTTCAGTTAACACACTCTGCCAACAGCAAGACTGTTCTTCCTTAGCTCTGTAATACAAGATAGCACCTCTGTTTCGGTTACTTAATTATTTTGTAAGTCATGCTGACTCCATGCATTTCAACAAGAAAATAAAGTCCAAAGGAACTTATCTTTCCCCCTCGCAGTCCCTCACACTGAGATAACCAGCTGAACCTTCAACCACCTCAAGATGCTTTTAAATAAGGAAAAAGATTGTAAGTAAACTGACAAGCAATGAGGCATTTAAAGAAAATGTCAATTTCTCCTTGTTTAATGCATCTTTAACTCTATTCTCTGAAACAGCTAAAAATGAAGGTACTTACATGGAATATATTCTTTCAAGTGAGCTATATGAAATAATTTTAAACTAAAATGTAAGTTCAAGTCACAGGTGATGTTATGTTACACGTTCCCAAAGCAATCCTTGGGCTTTACAGCTAGTACAGCCATGCAGTTAAAAATACGTTTCTTCCTAATTAAGTAGCTGGTGATGCTGCACTAGGCACAGGGAGTCACCATTAAACTCAGTACGGGGCAAAAACAGGTCAAGAACAAGAGTTAAGTCCAGAAAGTTAATTTCAATCTGATTCATCTCAGATAAAACCGATTCAGCACACAAAAAACATCTACCCAGCTTAATGCACGGCCTCCTTGACAAAAGCAGAAAAACGATATCTAATTGTTAGGGCTTATTTGCATCCCTGCTGCTGCTGCGGCAGCTTCGGGGACTGCCGGGAAACAGGCCTCGACTGAAAACCCGTGAAATTACCACAAAAAGAGCAGTGGTGGGGCACCACGCTCGGAAGGGAGCGGCCTAGGCTCCGCAGAACTAGCTGGCTCCCGTAATCCTCTCAAATTCAGCGGGTTTGATCAAACTCGGTTGCCGGCCACGCAATTTTTTGTGAGGAATTTTGTAAGGGATCAAACTCGGTTGCCGGCCACGCAATTTTTTGTGAGGAATTTTGTAAGGCGGGGGCGAGGGGACGGGCCTTCCTCGGGCAGGCCCCGCCGTCCGGGCCCAGCCCTGCCCCACGCAGGGGCGCGGCTCCCGCCGCCGGCAACGGGCTCACGGC
>VYXH01002158.1:75997-90244 GCA_013397275.1 Burhinus bistriatus
GTTGTAGTTTAACCGGGCCGGGGCTGAGGCGTCGCGCCTGTGGCGGCTGTAGGCAGCCGAAACGGTGCTGCCCGAGCGGGCGGCTGGGCTGGTGGAGGCTCAACACAGGCACTGCGAGGGGAGGTGAAATGCCGAGAGCCGCGGGCAGGCTGCCGGCCCCTCACGCGGGGCTCGGCCGGGGCCGCGGGGCGGCTGACTGCGGCCGCCCTGGCCCCCGCGCTGCTGCACGGCGTTCACGAAGCAGTGGGTGCGTGGGTTTTGTTCCAGTGCTCTAAATTTGGAAGCGAGTGTAAGGGAGACAAAAAGCCCTCTGAATGGAACAGAATTGCATAACCCGTCTCTTCTACGTGTTTAAAAAACAAAACGCAAAATACGTGGTGTTCTTTCACTGGATGGGAGTTAACTTGGCTCTTGCTTACGCTCCAGACAACATTTCTGCAGGCGCCAGGAAGAACCTGCAAGTGAACGTGTTTGTGCTCCAGGGCCTCCAGCTCGGTCCTGCCCCTCTGCAACCTCCCACTTTGCTCTTCTTCCATCCGCTCTGCTCCTCAGATATTCCCCGTCCCTGTCCCACCTGAGGAAAATACCTTCCCTTAGTGAATACTTTCAGTTGCTTTTCTGGGATTGAAAACCTCAACTTCCCAACTCTGGAAAAAGGGAACAAGCAAAGTTTACTGTGTAACTGCTCTCATTGTCAGATTAGTCTGTTTGATAACAAGCCAGTGGTCAGGGAAGGCATAAAAGGGAACAGGATGCAGGAAACAAGCGACACAGTAGAAGATGAAGTCTAGGCAAGCATGGTGGGTTCCCACATTGTCTAGAGAGACAGGCTGAGGAAGTAGCTTCACTTTCCTTAGCCTCTTTTGTAATAAATGTGTATAATTTTGACAGATCATCTGCATGAGTAAAATAAATTCTGCTGTTTAATAAAGTGATCATACCCCAGTAGGAGAAGCTAGTGAGGTGTGTGCACCTGAGCTCGCCGCAGGTTAAAATCAGGCTGCCTCGCTGGGGCTGTTTGAACTACGTGGAACGTGTGGATCACACAGCAAGGATACTGACAGTATTACCCTGCCCAGATGCCACAGCAGCACTTCCAGTACAAGAAGTTACTCTGCACTCTTAGCAGGTGTCGGGAGCCATGGCAGCACTGTACGAGTGCTGTCTTCTGTGCAGTATTTCCTGAGTGCACTGTGTGACCGTTGGTGAGCGAGGCACCTGAAGTTCCTCAAAACGCTGATTAAGGTAACTGTGATGCCTGCTAGAGAGGTGATAGCTGGTCCTCTCTGCCCGTCTCAGCACTGTGTCAAACTGTAAGCTGCAGACTGACCTTATCAGACTCCAGGAATGAGGCCCATTAAGCCTTATCTTGGGACTTTCAAAAGATAAGGTTGATTGGGCTTTTCCGTATTTGAAGGGTTTTTGGGGTTAGGATCTTTTTGGCTGGGAGTGGGATCACTCCCTGCTCTCATCCTTGGGAGCTCTGTGTCCATCAGGCATGGCACAAAGACGAGGGCAGCTACAGATGTGAGATCTGTTGTATCCTTTGGGCTTTTGCACGCTCATTATTGCTACTGGTGCCTCAGTCTGTTATGAACTGCTGCACTTACACGCTTTATTACCAGAAATTAGGGTAATAGCAAATAATTAACAAATAATCAGAGGAACCTTCTCATACTGTAAGTTGTTCCTCACTTTTCTCCCAATTATAGACAGCCGAGAGGATTTTTAGACTTCATCTTTTGTGAATGTTTTGGTGGGGGGTTTTTTGTGGGTTTTTTTGTTTTTTTGTTTTTTTTTAACCTGAGAAAGCAAACCAGCTGCTGAGAGCTAAAACTAGATGCACACAGAACGCAGCCCAGCGATTTACTTTTATTGCGTGCAGCTGAGCTCTGTCCTTATTAGACCGGCTGATTCAGGAGCTAATGATGGCTGAGGATTGGGCATCGTCTCTGTCTGTCCCTGGTTCTGGAATTGATCACAACTCCTTATCTCCTGCTCAGTTGTTGCCTTTTTCAGAAGTCTTCAGAGGCAAATGGTCCAGGGAGGTGAGGTGCAGAGAAAAAAGTCAAATTTGATCTTCTCTGAGGGCCAGGTTGCTGAATTAATATGGGAGGTAACCTTTGCAAATTCTGTGATCTGGTTCATACTTGAGCCTCATCTCTTGGAGTTGTGTCACTGCAAATTAGATTGAGACTGAGTGCAGTATATTTAATTCTCACTTATTGTATGTCCTTCCACTGTAGCTACCTTCAGAGCTTTAGTAGAGCTAGCCTGTAGCTGGGTGCTCTTTACCTGAGTGTAGGAATTGGTGTTCATGTGGGCGTTTGTGTGATAAATGGAGAGTAGATTTTTGGTCAGTTCTCACTTCAACTTCAGATCATGACTCCCCTTTGAAAGCAATAGCTTCAACATGAGATACAGGACAGGGTGTAGCTCATTTGCTTATTGCTCTCTGCACATCTTGAGTTTGTGCAGTAATGGTCTGATCACTATCACCCTGCAATTATTCCTTATTGCCACTTCACTACCACGCATGTCAGCAAAACAAGAGATCAGAGAGCACCAGTGATTGCCCCATTTCTGTCTGAAAAAGTGGCTGAACAAGCTGGTGCAATTTGTGTGTAAGTAGTATAAAATATGAATGTTCGTATTCCAGCTGTTAATACAGTAACAGGGATTATTAGTTGCAGATACCTCCACAGAGATATAAGTGACTTCACTTCCTTATTGCATTCTCTAGAACTTTATTACTATATCATGTTATTGCCTCATGGATATGGTTTCAGTTTGAGCAGTGTGTAGCCCTGCAGCTGGGTACCTGCAAGTTGGGCTAAGCATTAGGAGTTCATTGCTTCACAGCTGTGCTGAGGACAGCAGGGGAGAGATGGCTTTCAAGCAAAGAAAGAAAGTGAAGGTGCAGTGTTTCAGTACATACTTCTCTTCAGGATTTGAGATTCTGTTTTCAGATCTATCTCAAGCCTCTTGTGTCATATCAGATGGAGTATCAAATCTTCTCTCTCAATTTATCCATCAGTCAAAAGATAATAATAACGTAGGAGACAACTGTAGGATTTGATAAGTTGTTCTTGTTAAGACTGCAGTGTTTCAGAAGGAAACCCTAACCTGTATTCACATTCCTGCATACTAAAATACAGCATGGAAGGTACTGCGAAGAGTGGGAGTAGACAGGGAACAGACCATAGAGAGTCGCTCTGCAGTTAAAAGAGCTGCTGTACAGTTCAAGCAGGTGACATACTATCATTTGGATGTTTTCAATGCTGCTGTTTCTTATAATGCCTGTGATCTTGTAGTTCACTAACTTCTTTTGAAATGTTTCTGTCCTGCTTTGGCCACTGATACTTGAAAGAAAGAGCTACTCTCGTAGCTCAAATATCAGGGCAACACAACTCGTTACAGACCAGCAATTGAATAAATTTAAGGTTTCACAGTAGCTGGGAGCTGGTTGTGTTTCTAGACAGGAATCTTGTCACCTCGTTTACACTAGTTGACCCAGTGGAAGCTCCACTGAAATTGCTGGGTTTAGACTGTGGTCAGGTTAGTGTGCAGACAGCTACATGCCCACTGTGGCTTGCAGCTGGAATTCTACCTCCTAAGGCTGGCCTGGGTTGCAAGCTGCTCCTCTGCTATGTCGCTCCGTGCTGGTGGTGCCTGCAGCATTGCAGTATCTGATGATATTGTATTACTGTCTTTCCCCACACAGGCTGAAGGGAAGGCGGTGCTAATAACAGGCTGTGACAAAGGTTTTGGACATGCCTTGGCAAAACGGCTCCACTCAAAGGGATTTACTGTCTTTGCTGGATGCTTGCTAGCGGTGAGTAGTAATATTGATCAAAATTCTTCTGTGAATGGAGAAAAATGCATCTCAAGTGACAGCCTCTTCATCTGCAGCTTCCGTTTACCCTAGTCCAAGACCTGGGGGAAGCGCAGTGGGCAGGGATGGTTAGATCTTCCATTGCTTCATCTGCCTGTTGCATCTTGTCATCCTTGTAATTCTGAGCTCTTAAGGGCAGGGACTGTCTGTCAGCTGCCTTTGTGTACAGTGGTTTGCACAGTAGGGCACTGTTCACTGCTGAAAGCCTCTCAGCAATACTGCAACACACTCGATAAATCTGGTAGTCCAAGTTTGCTATGGCACTGTGGTTTTCTGTCTTCCCTGGCACCTCTGTTGCTGTCTTTCATATGGTCACTTTCCTTTGGGGACGCTCTCCGAGCTGCCTCTCCTCCCTTAGTCAGGTTCTGTTTCCAAAGTGTCATCTCCAAACTGTGCTTCTACAGCTCCTGTAGAAGCTATTCTGTTTCTGGATAGCTGAATAAACAAATTTACCGTACATTTCTGATATCTGTAGGCCTTGCCCTCTGTCACGTGTGTTTCGCAGATGGCATCACTTGTTGCAGGAGATCATTTTAGGCCAACTGAATCAGAAGGGGTTGTAGACCCGTCATCTCAGTCCCTGCTCTTGCAGGTAACTGTGTTGTGTAATCCTCTTTATAAAACTGGGTCAGCTCTGCTGCCATTTCAGCTGGGGTTTTACCCTTACTATGCTTTTTTTTTGCTGTTTTGATAGTCAAAACATAGATAATTTCTGACCTGTATTGCTCAAAATAAGTTCATACCCACTTGTTTCTCTGGCCACTTCAGCACAGGTGCTCAGGAAGTGATGACCACAGATTCTTGAGTAGTGTGGAGAGCAAGAACAGAAACAAAAAGGTAGCCCTCATTGCCTGTGTGATCTCAGCAGAGGTTACGTTCTTCCACCCCACCAGAAGGGAAAGTTATTATCAGCTGACATATTGTGTAACTTGAGAGCAAGAGAGTCCTGTTGGAAAATTGCCATTATTTGGAAATTTCCATGTGGAGGCTCTGTAAATCCTTCAGTAATCATGTCATATGCTGCTTTGGGATGGCTGCCTCAGTGGTGATAGCAAGTCAGGCACTCACTTTGCTGAGCAGCAGGTGTAGGGAACAGAAAGGAGAGGGGAGATAGGGTGGTCTGAGAGGGCTGTTCAGAAGGCAGCACGCTAGTGCACAGCAGGGAGGGCCAGTCTCCATTTGAAGCCACATGAAGAAAAGAAACACTCCCAAAGTGAGCCCTGCTTGCTTGTCGTATTGATGAAAATAAAAAATACTACTTCTTGATAACAGATTATTATCTATCCCAGAATGTTTGGGCAGCTCTCAGCATCCCCTGTGATCTGGCCTGGCAACTTCTTACTTGGAGCCACAACTTTCGTGGTTTAGTAGTTACGTTCTGTGTGGAAGTGGAAAATGCATCAGCAATCATAGTTGATCTGCAGGTGACTTTCAGGAGATTGACTGAGCACTTGACCCTGAAGGGGTAGAGAGTGGGAGAATGTGATTTTTCTTGTTGTGTGTGTTAAGAAATTTTCAGAAGACCTGGACTTGGTGCCCTAGGATTTCACTTGTGGATGTTTTTTTCCCCTGGATTGTTAGTGGCGTTTTATCTGCTGGTAGGTGCATCTGAAGGTCAGGGTCTGGTGGTAACACAGTTGGGTAGCTGTTGCAAAAGTAATACAGCCAAATGCTTTCTGTGGTTCTTGGGACAGCCAGTATCCTCATTGAACAGCCTTGTGTTGGTTGAGGGAGATAATAGTCTAGAAATTTAAAATTTGGTGAGCAGGAGCTTACTGAAAACCTAATGGTAGAATGCCTGGGGGGTGAAAATGGTTATAAATCTAGAGCTGACTGCTCCAAGAAAAGGAAGCATATAGTGACTGCAGAAAAGGACAAAAGAAGCAGGAAACATCAGTGAAGGCAAGGAGCTGTTAGGTCAGATCACTTGTAAAGAACAAGGTATGAGCATATGAGTGATTATTCCTGGTAAGTGAAGGAGCGCACACACAGTGTGGCTAAGGATGCAGCTACCGTGTGGTAACTGGCAGTGTGCATGTAACTGCTCATGAGAAATGCAAGGACACTTACCCTGTCATGAGAGAAGAGTGAGCTGCTGTAGGTTCACTTGCAGGGTCAGAGCACGTATGGGGGCAGTTGTCATAAAGCAGATGCCAGGCTATTAGTTCACACATAGTTACTCCATCATCACTTACTTGCATGGGTTATACTGAGAATTAAAGGATCCCTGATGTCCTAGCCACCACAGAAAGCTCTTGCATTAAATACAAGATGGGTCACTGTCAGGTGCATCAGTAGCTTTTTAATGATCACACAGTAAAAAAATAAAGCTACAGAAATAACAATACTGCAAGCAGACTGGGATAGAACTGGAGAGGATCAAGTGCAAAAGGGATTTCATTTAGCAAGGACAAGTAAGTCCACAGAGAAAGTTTCTGTTATATATTAGGATTAAGATGGAAAGACACACAGAAATCAATTACAAAATAACCTGAAAAGTAGAAAATACAGAAAAAGTTGAAATAATCATTGTCTTATTTTCTTTGATCTTACTGGAAAAAAAGGATAAATTGTTTTCAGATGCCTACTGCCAGCAGTTTTCATGGGAACTGCAGGTGAGAAAAGGGAAAAGAACAGGAAATGTTTACATAAGTGGATGTGTTCAAGTTCACCAGGCCTGATGAAATGTACTGAAGAGCATTTAAAGGATGAGCTATGGGTGATATTTTCAGGAGCACCCAGAGGCCAGAGGATTTCCAGAATGCTGAAAGAGGGCAAATAGCGTACTTCCCTTCGAAAAAGAGGCAGACCTCTGGAATTGCCAACTAGGCAGCTCACCTTTGGTGCACTAGATGAAGTTGCAGCACAATGAACTGTCAGTTTTGCAAATGTCTAGATCATAGTGTGATATACACTGTCAGTATAAGTTTACCGGGATCAGACCGTGCCGTGTCAGTCAGCTCTCATTCTGGCTAAGCAATGGAGTGCTTAAAGGGGAAGGAATAAATGTATCCTGAATAAGGGTTTTGACATAGTCCCTCATGATAGTCTCATGAGCAAACTTACGCTCTGAGCCTGTGACTGCTGTTCAGTCCCAGGGGAATTTTCTCGGAAGTGCCCCCTGGAATAGAGAGTTCATTTGGAAAGAAATGTGCATGGGGCCAAGCAGAGAGGATTGCAGGCCCTTTGATAGGGTTCAAAATGATCTTGATAGATTGGATGGAGTCTGAAAACAGTTAGATGGAAACCAGTAATGACAAATACGAGGTGTTCAGCCTAGGAAGCGTAGGAAGGGAGCGGGTGGATAGGCAGCAGCAGGGTGAGGGGGGAACTGACGCAGATGGAGTGAGCTGGCCGGATCCACGGGTGTTCAGCATTGTGTTTGTGGCTTCCTGATTCCCACTGACATCTCACCGCGTGTGCCCAAGTGCTTGCCAGGACTGAATCCTGAATCCCATGAGCTTCCCTGAGAAAAGGCTGCGGCTCAGTCCGTTACAGGAGGGCTCTCTGCTAACAAGCCCCTGTGTGATCTGCCTGTCCCTCAGCACCAGCTGCATCAGGATCCTCAGAACCAGAGCAGGAGAGGAGTGAGAAGGGAGAAGGGGAGGCAGCTGCAAGCTGGAGCAAGGTTCTTCTGAAGGGTGGAGAGGGCTTGTGTGGCTGTCAGGCTCACTGCCCAGCAGCAACCCCTGCTAGGCGGAGGGTGGGGTAGACAGCCAGAGGCATGCAGGACTGCAAGGGCAGGATAATGGGGGGAAATGAGATAGCTGGGAGGAAACAGGAAAGTCCCACTGAAGGCCTCTCTGGAGAGTACTTGGGCAGCAGGCTGGGCTGGAGCAGGGCAGCTTTCAACTGTGATGAAACTGGAAAGGGAAAGCTGAGAGGTTCTCTGAGAGGAGAAAAATCAGGCAAATAAACTGACAGCAAAAGGAGGGGGAGAGAGGTTTTGCAGGAGCAATTGGGCCAGTGCTACCAGGATCCCCCCAGGGGATCATGCTGCTGCATGGCTCCTGCTGGTGCATCCCAAGGCAATCCCAGGGAGGACAGCCTGTCTGCTCCCACTGGAACTGCTCTGGGTATCTTCCCAGCTGGCAAATCTACCACTTAAAAAAACAAGGAGGAAGTACCGTGTGGGTATCTGAACAGGGAATGTGCTTACAGCCCCTAGACGCTGCAGAACATAAGATGATGTTCACTTCTTTCCATAAAAATACATGGCTGCTTCATTTGTGAAGAGGTTTTCTGGTCATATGAGTTAAGCAATTTGTTTTACAGTTAAATAGTGGCTGAGGTGGTGTCTGCAGCTGTGAAAAGGAGTTCCAATTGATATTGCAAGTTGAATTCAGTCTTCCAAAATCAATACGTTTTGTCAACAATGAATAAATTGTAGCTGGGAAGGTAACTTTGCAGACTGAGTTGCATTGGTGATAGGGGAAAATTCATTTCAATATGAATAATACAAACTATTTATACCGGATTTTTAAGTTGCTGGCCTATGACTTTGTTTCTCAAAAAGCAGTGGAAATATTTCTTGTTTAGTTTATAAACATTATAAAAGATAAAAAAACATGTAGGGAAAGGTGTTTTCAGTGCTCTGAAATGACAACTGGTACTTGAGTACAGATATAGCTAAGTTTTTGTTTCTATATAGGTACAGTAAATCTCTTTTCAAGCTGAATTAGCTCGACTTTATTCACTGTTAAGTAGCTCAAAGTTGCTTGTATAACTCAGATGCAAGAGCGTCTTCCAGAAATATAGTGAGGCATCACACAACCCATGCCCATTATATTCACAAGGGCAGTATAATACTTCAGTGACTGTTATCAAATACTTGTAATGCCACTTTTAGGGATTCTTTTTGTGGCCAGATAAGAGGGCTAGACACAGCATGTCACTGTGTGTGATGTGCATTAGAAAGCTTCAAGTCTTTATTCGCTGTTCTTGTGATATCTGAAAATAAGCCAGTTGTGAAATGCTATGAAGGGGCCAGAAGCTCATTCTTACTATTGTGATAGCTCTGGAGTAACTATATATTGATTTTTAAGGAGCTATTCTGTCTTGCTGAAGGCTGAAATGAACACTTCAGCTCTTTCCCTTTGTTACACATCATTGTCCACTGGACTGAAGGTGGAGGTGAGATGTTATATACTATATTCATTAAAAAGCCTGAGATTTGGATAGAAAAACTAAGCAGTTACATGGTTTTTGCATCAGCCTGGCTGCAGAGGCAGCTAAGCAGGTGACTGTGGGAGGGTTACTCGCCTTGTTTGCCCTTGTACTGTCAGAGTTGGTATCAAGTGCTAAAGGAAGAGCGACAGCCAGGCATGGTGACTCACCAATTCATAACTTCTTCCTCCCTAACAAGGCAGAGCCTGTGATTTGGGAAGTAATTTGATGAATTAAATCTCGAACCTGCTGTAGAACTGCATGGCTAATCTGTCCTTTGTTGACTTTTATTTGTTGTATAGCACCTTAGCAAGGCTGTAAGGCTTAGGCAGCAATCCTGTCTGGAAGTGACCAGGTAAAATTTGGGATTTGAAGTGTGTTCAGGTTGACTAAACAAAAAAACACCACAGTAGTAACAGAATCTCTAATGATAGCATCTGGAGTGGGAAGGGAAGAGGAAAGAAAGGAAAAGGGTAGAAAGGAAAGCACAGCTGTTGCATTCTTATTAGCTATGGTATGAAGAAAAAAAAACAAAACAAACTTGTTCTTGCTTTCTCAGCCAGTATCTTCTCCTTTCATGCCTTGTGTCTGTAATCTTGTCATGTGGCAGATTTCCCCTGTGCATGTATTCCTGTGCATCCTGTTCTGCTGTATAGTAAGAGCAAAATATTACTATTATATAGGTTCAGCTGTAAATGTTTACTACCGTGTCCTGTAGCATCAGACCATTTGCCGTTAGGCATGCCAAAGGTGTTCCTGCTGTCTTGTTTTCAAAGTGGTCTGACAATACTGTTTCATTAGGAGCCAGGCAATATTTTGGAATGAGATTAGTACCGTGCCTAATTAGCCTTTTGCTTTTAAGCCTAGAAAATCTGACTCTCTTTTCTATACAAGTGATTGCTATGTTACCTGCAGAGCATGGAGACTGAGACAGTGAAGAGTCATCCATGGTTATACCAGGCTGGCACAGTATTTAACAGCATTACGGATGCAAAACCCTTTGTGTGAGGGGGCTTTGTGGCCCTTCAGAGCTGTGCATCACTGATGAAGATATAGGGGCTGTGCTGGAGGGAACAGGAAGGTGGCAGTGGTTCATGTGGCTCACGTGCCTATTTGTGCATCAGGTTTACACCCCTATGTGCAATTTCAATACCTTCTATTTCCTGTGCATGTGAACATGCCTGGCCCCAAGCTGCATTACTGCTCCTTGTCTGTCTTAGTGGGACATCTTTCTTTTCTGCTCAGCAGGACAAGAATGGAGATGGAGCCAGGGAGCTGAAGAACATGAAGTCAGATCGCATGCAAGTGCTACAGATGGATGTGTGCAGTGATCAGGAGGTAGCTCAGGCTGTGGATTTTGTGAAGAGGACCCTAAAGGAGCCAGAGGAAGGTGTGTGTGGATCTTTGTATTTCCAGCACAGCTGACTCTTCGCTGTGCTCACAGAATCCTTCCTACAGAGCAGGCCATGCACTGGCCAGGTTGTTCCCTCTCTGCACCTCCAAAATAAGGTCAACAAGCCTGTAACTGTGTGGCTGGCAGTCGGGCAGTGCTGTACCTGGGTCAGTGAGGAGAACTGCCTTGCAGTTGATGTGACATCCACATGGGAAGAGACCAAGACTGGCTAGAGGGTGACGCTTAAGCCTACATCCCATAAAAAGCGGTGAGTGGCAGTAAGTCCACAAGACCCTGCTTTTCCCTCCTTGAGTGTGAAGAGCATAGGGTGGGCAGAGCCTGATCCCCTCCTGGTGCTCCTGCTGCAGCCTGGCTCCCACAGACCTTTCTGTAGTGACTCTGCTAGTCACTGACAGGCCTTGGCTGCTTACTGCTGTCCCCTCTGCTGTGCTGGTACAACTTGTTTGTGTAACTGAGTGCTGAGCCGGAGCATAAAACTGATTTGCCCCCAAACATGGATTATACTTCAGCAGGTTCATCCACGTTTTCAGTTTGCCATACAACATCCTAAAGGTGATGCAAGACAGCATCCAGGATGGGCTAGGCATAGACCACCTTAATCCACACACTACCTAAAGTGCAAGTCCAACTCGCAGGTCCTAGGAGCATGTGAAAGGAGGTGGGAGTCCCTTCTGCATGCTTTTTTCTTTCTTGGAAATGTGCATGAAGCTACAGGAAGGCAGGAGAGTGCTTATTGCAGGCCCAGTCCAGGATGCTGCTAGTGCCAAGGTGCCCCACGTGTGTCCTTGAACTGACTTCTGGGCTTGAGTGGAGCAGAGGTACCTGGGGGAAGGGATGGTGGATTGCATTGTACACGGCTTGGCTCCTGAATTGAGTGTCAGGCAGCTCCTCATGTGAGTGGTTTGGCAATGGGATGTGAGCTTACAGTGGTAGCCTGACGTGACACCACCTCACCTCTTCCCATGTGGTGAGGTTGTGAGGCATCCTGCCCTGCATGGCTTTCTCTGCACCCTCTGTGCGAGTAGCAAGCTGGACAGCAGTTGTAGACCTAGGCTGAGAGTGGATTGAGGTTTCACATTAGTGGCTCTAGGACTTGTGGGTTGTGTGGATGGAGAGTGGTTGCTCCTCTTGAGGCATGGATGAGACTGTCATGGGCCTATCTTTGTTCACAGCAAGTATAAAGCTAGTAAATAACAGTAGCTCTAATCTTCATGCAAATTATGTGAGCACACCCTTTCTTCTAAAACAAGCTTATGACATGTAACAGAGTTACGTACAAGCTCTGTTCCCACACATGTTCTCTCTGTATTTTTCTTCCTACACAATCCCTCAGCCCTCATCACACATTTCACAGCTTCTCAAGCTTTTCCTGAAGAACCCAGCAACAGCAGTGGTGGCACAGAGCCATTTCCCACTGCGTTAAAGCTTGTAAGGGAGCAGCTCCGTTGCTTCTATAAATGCAGCAGTGTTTGCAAAACGTTGTGTGTAGCAGGGACAGAGAAGTCTTGCATCCTTGATTAGCAAGTTGGACCAGTTCCTCCTGCTCTCGAGCGCCTTATTTCATAGTTGTTTGCTGCAGCAGTGTGCAAAGCAGCAAAGGCACATCGGTGTGACTGAGGTTTGGGGCTTGCCAATAAATAGTGCTCAGTAAAAAGCACTGGAACATAGAGACCATTGAGACTGAGGCACTTTGCTTGTTGTACGCTGAGTGTGGCCCCAGAGGAGCTAGCGCAGAACAGTTCTTGTGCTGTACGTTTATACCTCTTCTCATTCTGCTGTGTACATAAGGCTAAACTAATTTCGATGGGAGTGCCCCTGTTTGCTTTTGATCTTATGCAGTTCCCACTGTATTGTTGACACTAAAGAAATAATAGTGATAAGGCTCTGCTCAATAAACACACCACTCTCCAGCAAACAGCCCTGTGACTGGGTACCTATCAGCACTTTGTTCTGTACGTAACATGACCTGATCGGTGAGCAATGACATTCCAAGAATGAACTATTGTAAATAATGTTTTCGTGAACGTCCCTGAATCTAACCTCGTAACCCAAGAAATGGGAAATCATTGCAGAGAAATTTAGAATCAGGAATACTCTGCGGAGGTTAGTTTGGAACTGACAGTTTGTCTTTTGTGGTCTTTGGTAAATCCCTGCCAAATTTGTTCTGCATGGCTTTTGTTATTGGTGAAATGATACCATCAGATGCCCTGTTTCCATGGTCCTCCTGATTGCAATTAGAACCTGCTTTGCAGCAGCCTGGGGGACCCCATTCAGGCTGAGGTGCTGTGCTGGCTGCCAGATGAGTGTGAATTTCGAAGTTATCTTGACCGATCAAAGCTGGCAGCTTCAGTAAGTACAGTAGCAACAGGCAGGGGATCTTGGGCAGAGCAGAACTACCTGACTGCAGCATTTAGAAACTTGAATTAATAGAAACTGAAGGATGGATGAGCAAGATGTTTTCTTGGCTTTTGCTGCAGGCCATGACTTAGCTATTATCCCAAACAGCCCCTGGGGCTGTTGTGGCCCAGTGGCGATTGGGAATGGGTTGTTCTGGAGGAACATAGAGCTTCAGGCCAGTGAACTGGAGCAGTATTCACCACTGTCTGTCAGAGGCAGGTGTGCAGGGCAAAAAGGGGTGCTGGGATCACCATATGAGAGCTGAGAGATGCCAGAACGGTGGGAGCTGTGAGAGGCAAACAGGCAAATCCATTCTGGGACAGACCATGAGAGAATGGTTAATGCACTATCATTGGGTAGGAGATTACCTTCTTTGGTCCGCTGTACACAGCTGGTCAACAGCCTTCAGGGAAAAAAAGCTTAGCTGGGAACAGGGCACAGTTACTAGGGTCAGTGTGAGAGTAGAGAGCCAGTCTAGCAAGGGCATGCTGGTGTTTTCAAATGCAGCAGGAGGATAAATTCCATTTGGCAACAGTAGAATATTGCAATTTGCTTAGAGAGCTGTGTTTGGTGCAATACATGGTTACTATTTGACCATGAATAAATATAGGCTGGAAGTTATTAAAATATTTTCATACATCAGGGCAGGGAAGTTGTGGCGCAGAGGCAGGGCAAACAGCCCAAAAAATTTTGAGTGAGCTTGATAAAACTTACCAACAGGGTGACATGATGTGGGTGCTTTTGATAGCAATGTCAGAGCTCCCTGGACACGAAGGCTCCTTCTTAGCCCTGTGCGTGTTCTTGGTGGTAAGAGGAAGGTCAGCGAGTAGAAAGGGGCCCTGACTCCAACTGGGTACTTACACAGTGAAAAATAACCATGGTGTATGGCAGTACATCTAATGAGGAGCAACTCTGTTATCTTGTTCCAACTCTTCAGTTTGTTCCTCCTTCAGTTTATGGCTGCATAGTCCTGTACTTCAACAAATTCACAAAGTACGGACTCAGTCCTACAAATATTTGCCACTCTGACTCCTGCAGTAATCACTTCAAAGGGTCGAGTCCTCAGTGACCTGCTGAGTCCTGAGCATGTAAGGGGCTTAGCGCAGAAGCTCTTGGTAAGTGCCGTCTGTTTTGAGTTTGACACAACTGCATGCACAAAAGATGTTAATTTAAAAATTCTAGTAGTTTTAAGGGTTGGTTGTAAGTTTGTCCTGTCCTCCTATAGTTAGGATTCAGGGAAGCCAAACACCTGGACTAAAATACAGGAGCTGTTAACTGGGCCATGAACCTGCAGATCAGTACCATGTACTTTCCAAAACACTGAGTCAAGAGTTGTGAAGGTGATTTAGAAATCCAAGATTTCTTTTTTTTTTTT
>VYXH01002158.1:90317-113881 GCA_013397275.1 Burhinus bistriatus
TTTTTTTTTTTTTAAACTGAGGGGAATTCTAGCCATGATAAAGTCACTGAGTGAAGACAACCGTGGGACCAACAGGAGGCATAAGAGGGTCAGCCAGATCCAGCCGTGCAAAGGCCCAGGACAGAATTTGACCTTATAGGAGACCTTTCAAGAGGCAATGCTTGTGTGACCCCATCACTCTCCCTAGTGATCTAAACAAGTCGCACTGGTTTCACATCAAGAATCAAGAGTGTATTTCATCTCCTTGCTTTTTCTGTACAACTTCTTTTTCTATAAAAGTGCCCAGTTCTTTGTCAAGGGATTGGGTTACTTTGAACAACAAGGGAAGCTTCTTCTGTACATCACTTCCTCATTCCGCTCTTTAACCATGTGTTTGTTGGCAGGTCTGTGGGGCCTGGTGAACAACGCTGGTGTCTCAACCTTCGGAGAGGTGGAATTTGCAAGTTTAGATAACTACAAGAACGTGGCAGAGATCAACCTCTGGGGCACCGTGAGGGTGACAAAGGCTTTCCTGCCCCTTATTCGCCGAGCTAAAGGTACATACTGGGCAGTGTGGCAAGACTCGGAGAGAGCTTTTGCAGCAGAGCAGAGAGATGTAGCTAAAAATCATGACTCGGACTGTCCTTTGAGGAATGTCCGTGCAGTCCAAGGAGGGTGTCTGAGGCATGCGGGCAAACTAGACAGCAAGGTTCAAAATGCTGTGTAAGCATTTGGTAGTACAGGCCATTCTTGGGGCAGTCCAGGCGTCTACACAGCACGTGCTATCTTAAACATCCCAGGATATCAGAGACCTTTGTGCAGTGCTGGCATATGTGACACAGGACTCCAGGCCACCTTTAGAAAAAGTGACTGGAGGCCAGACAAGATAATCCTGGCCTCCAGAGTCCACCAAGTGCTTATGTTTGGATAACTGAATCTTCTCCCTTCATGTCATTCACTTCACAGATGATTGCAGAGTGGTAGTGGTGGAATAAATGAGTCAATAACAACCATTTTAGATATCTTACAAGATAACAGTATTATCAAAAGTCTTTGGTTTATATAAAAAAGTATGAGCAGAGTCCTGAAGAGCTTCTTTATTTAGCATGTGTGGGAGAATGCTGGCACAGCTGTGTGTTCTATGAGGACAGAAAGGGTTTATATTGAGAAGATTGCTCAGATACTGTTTCCAGAAAGTAAGTACCCACTCAACAAGCCCCATCTCGCTACGAAAGGTAGCTTACCCATCAGGTCAGCAGGTGGTTCTCACAGTCTCTCCAAGCTGCACTTAGGTCTGGAATGAGAGAGCAGAGCCACCCACTTGTTTCTCAGCTAAAATTTCAAGCTGCAGAAGGGTGTCATGCTTCACGGCTGTGAAAATCCTCTCTGTAAAAATAGCTAGCAAGATTTCAAGGGCCTGTTTGTAAGTGCGTCTGAAACCATAATACTACACATCTTGTCTTGGGGAAGGACAGAGCCACCCACAGAGGAGTGACCGCTGCTGCTGCTGCCCCTAGGCAGTGCATGATCTAACGCAAGCTGCCAGGTTGTCATGGGCTGCTAGTGGGAGTTAGGACAATTGCTCTTTGCTGGCCCATAGACAGCAGCACATCAAGTCTCCTTGCTGTCCCAATCACATAGCACTCTAGGCACTCCTGGCCAGCGAGATGGGTCAGCAGGCTGTGCTGCTCATGCTGCAGGTTCAGAGAAACCTCCACTGGTTGTTTGCCTTCCAGCTCAGGTCTAGAAGCGTGTAGCTGCATTAGGCAGAGTGGCTGCAGATGAGCTGTTGTGCTTACAGAAAGAACCAGAATGCTTGTATGGCATAATGCTGTGTTGCGTGCTTTCCAGCTCGTAACACTGCTAGCTGGGAGCTTGAATGCTTCTCTAGCAAGATGCAGGAGTGGGGCATGCTGAAGTGAGAGCACACAGCTAGTAGCCTCAGAAGGTCTGGGTACTTCCCTACTTGGAAATTAGGAGGGAAATGTCTTGTGTGCTTTGTAAATCCCTTTTAATACAAAGGCAGGCATGTGTACCATCCATGGAGGAGGTGAGATAGGGGCTAGACTTGCTTGAGTCAGGAGAGAAAGGCTCCTTAGCAGGGAATTTGGATACCTCTTCAAGATTCAGATCTTACAAATCCGCATCATCCAACAAAGCACCTTTTTACTGAGATGTTCTGGCTGCTTCTTCTACATCCCATCATCTCTCCCTGCTCTTTTCTCTCTAGGCCGTGTGGTAAATATCACAAGCATGTTGGGACGGATGGTGAGTCCATCTCGCTCCTCCTATTGCATTTCCAAGTTTGGGGTGGCAGCCTTCTCTGACTGTCTCCGGCAGGAGATGTACCGCTGGGGTGTCAGAGTCATCCTCATTGAGCCCAGTAACTTCGTGGCAGCAACAGGCATCCTGACGGCAGACGGGATTGACAAGCAGGCTGAGGCACTGTGGAGCGGAGCCAGCAACACTGTGCAGGAGGACTATGGGAGGGAGTATTTCACTCGCCACGTGGCCCTGATGAAGTCGTTTGTTGACAGTGGCCTGAAGGACATGTCTCTGGTCTTGAATGACATCACCGATGCGCTCACTTCCCTGTGCCCGAACAATCGTTACAATCCCATGGAGACCTATTGGTGGGTGAGGCTGCAAGTCATGACTCACCTGCCCACTGCCATTGCTGACTGGCTTTATATCCCCGGAGCCACCCTGTAAATGGCTGTCCTTTGGGCATCCTTCCAGTGCTCATATGTATGCACAGGTTAGAGCTGACTTAGTCAGGGCTGTCTGCACCCATTGCTGATGCATCTCCCCTGTAGACACATATGCTTTCAATTTGGGTTGTGGCTTCATGTCTTGTGTTATGGGACGCTGAGAAAAGCATGGCTTTTGGGGTTTTTTTTCCTAATTCTTGCTCTTTGTGTTCCCTGCTGTCCTGATTAAAGTTGAAAGGTGTTTTCCTTTTAACTGCGGAGGATGCAGAGGAAGGTTAACATAATGGGTCAAATATGTAGCTAGTGTAATTAGGTCAGCAGAGTTACCCCGGTGATAAATTCGGCTCATTAATGGGCTCTTGCTTTTCCTTACAAGGACAGGCTGCTAATAGCAGAGCAAAGCTGTTGCTATGAGATGTCACAAAGGGAGAAACTAAAATGGGAAACAAAAGCAGAATTTTCCATTTGATTGAAAATGGGTCAGTCGCAGCCTTCCGTTGTTTTCATGATACTGCTAGGAAGCTCTGCTGTGCTATGACTGTCTGCTCTTTCCAGGAAAACAGCAACACTGCCTCTAAACAGCCTCATTACCTAGCTCCAAGGGGTCAGTTCCCTGCAAAGAAGAGTTCTTCCCTCCCAGCACTGTGGCCAGGAGCTGCCAGAGCCAGCGACCACAGACAGGCTGGGCAGGGAAAAGCCCTTCTAATAGTGAGGTCTGAGCCATCCCTCAGTCAGTCCCTGTGGATGCTGGGACTTGCAGCCTCTCTCCACCCACTGCTGATGAGCTTGAATCTGATGTAGCAAACAACTTTGGTTCCTCTGACTGCTACCTTAGGTACCAGTGCCTGAACCACTCAGCTGTGGTACAGACACTGCCCAGCTGTCCCCATGCTTCCCTCGTGTCACTGCCCCATGCTAGGCTCCTTCTTGCTGGTGAGGGAGCTGCTCTTGCTTTCCCAAATCAGTTTTTTGGTTTCATCCTCTCTGCACTTGGACAGTGACAGGGCACTGTGCAGCCAGTGTGGCCTGACTATGAGCTCTGGAAGGGTGCTTTAAGTGACATGTTTCATTTGTTTTTTTTTCTTTTAATATTGCACAATGAAATTTCCATGTCACATGATTGTCTCCTCAGAGAACCTCCTGATAACTGGTATGAGCTGCTGTTGCACAGTGTCCCCAAGGGTGTCTCCTGTTGGCCATATAGAGGGATTTCAATCATTTTTCCAAGTGCTGGGGCTGTCTGGCTCCATGCCCTGTTCCTTCTGTCCCAGTGGTGAGCACTAGTGGAGCAACCAGCAGGCTGTGGGCACTGCTGGCCAGGCTGGGACTCTACCCTCTCATTCTAGGGACTAGCTTTCCCTTCTACTGCTAAAATTTGTTCTGTTTTCTCCTATGTGAGATTAAGTGGCTATGAAAAGAGCTTATCATTTGTTCTTTCCTCATCTGTCTGTGCTAGCTCTGACTTGGAAACTGTGCCATAAACTTTTTATATGCTGCTGGCTGTAAATGCTTGGAGTCTGCATGCAGCTGTGAATGCTGCGATGCCTGAGGAGGAACTCAGGCTTCCCTTAGAGATGCTGTGGAGGTAGCTTCTATTACAGTCGTTAAAACTACTAGAAATGCTGGCCGTGCAGTTCTTTTCTATTCCAGGTCATCAGCACATGGAGATTTCCTGGGATCCGGGACTCGGAACAATCCCACTGAACTGCAGCTTAAGCGGTGTTGTAGTCACTTCTGCCCCCTGCACTGTGAAATGTGAGTAATGTTAAGTAGCACTGATTTACACAGAGAGAAAAATAAACTGAGATTTGTAAAGCACATGTCTGTCTCAGGTGCTCATTTCTACATTTTTTTTCCCCACCCTCTTTGAATCTGAGGTCAGGATTTAATTGGGCTCAGTAATTAAGGAGGTGATGGTGGTTCAGCAGGTAGTGGTACTGTCGAAGGACTGTGAGAACTGCCTGGAGCAGAACGGGCAGCACAACTCACTTCATCAGCAGACAGCAGCTAGAGAGAGGCCTCTCTGCAAACACACATTATCAGTGGCTGTGTTTTATGTGGTTTCCCTCAAATGACAGTGTTGAGAGAGTGGTGCTGTGTAGACCTGGTAGAGTAGGGTCAATGGTTGGACTAGATGATCTTAAAGGTCTTTTCCAACCTAAACAATTCTATGATTATTCACTGCCTTAGTGCTCTGCCTGTAACTAATTCAAATGCTACAGCTGCCTGGTAATAAGGATTAGCTCTTCTCACAGACAGAACGGAGACTTGCAAGCCAAGAAATATCTGAGGCCATGCAAGGACCTCGTGGTCGAGTCAGGGTTAGGATTTCACAGCATGTGCGCCCCAGTCCCTTCCTCTGCCCCCTGAGAAGTGCTCAGGTGAGCTGTTAGTGCCTGATCTGCTTTCTGCCTGAGTGGGGAGCTCTGGGTGGTTGCCTGGGGGCAAGAGGAGCAGAGTGCTGGTGTGGGAAGAGCAAGTATCAAGTGTTTCTGTACAGTGTAGATGATCATGTGAACTCTGAGCCAGTGGAGCAAAGCCAAGATGACTGAGCGGGTCCCTTCGCATTTTGAGCTTCCAGTCAGCCGTTCACTGAAATTTGGTTGTGAAATCTGTTCCCTGAGGCAGCCAGACCCTTGTTTTGCATGATAGTGTTCATTGATGCAGGCATTGAGGGTAGATCATTGTTTTGCTGGTGAGTAACAAAGGGAAGAAAACTCAATTCCATTTGACAGTGACGTTCAAAGCTGGAGGATGGAGGAGACAGAAGGAAGTTCAGTGAAATCCCTGGAAGTCCATGCTCATTGCTGCTGTGGTATCCTGTGAGGTGTTAGGCTGCCAAAGGTGCCTGTGGCTTTCCTTTCAAGAGCCAGCTGCTGAGGCCATGGTGGTGTCCCACCTTCTTCTGCATGTTTCTCACAATGCTTTGGAAGACGGCTCCTTGGTGCTCCTTTTAGCCTTTGTAAAGTGTTTGTTTTCCCTTTCAGATCAGCATGGTTCTCTACGATGCCACTGGGAACCAAGAGGTGGTCCTCTGCATGTCGTGTTTGCTGTGGTTCAGCTTAACACAGCAAGGGGCCTCCTGGGGTCTCCCAAGCAAGCACTGTGAGTCTGGATACTCCAGATAGCTTCAGGTTCTCTGTCTTAACCAAAAACCAAGTCCCAAACCAGTGGCAAGTCCCCGTGTGTGTCCCAGACCTCATGGCAACTGTGGTTCCTGGTTTAGCCCCAACATGAAACCTCCACTAGCAGCAAAGGGAGAGTTCAGAAGACAAAAGGTTTATTGTGGGTGAAGTGAATAAAGATCATCTGTAAAAGCCAAGAGAAACCAGAAAGCTCTTCTGAGTGGCAAGAGCTGCAGAGGAAGTGGTTCATTTCAGGCAGAGGCGAGAAGCAGCAAGTTGCTATGGAGATCCCTCATTGATAGTCCTGTATGTGTTTATCTCTGCAATGAGCTACACAGAGGATGGGAACCTATGCTTCTTCCTCTGGGCTTCAAAAGTCTTTACCCCTGTCACGAGTGGCTGATGTCCTAGGTTTGCTGTTCTGATGTGGCAGAAGAGCTCAAACAGTTGCAGAGCTGGCCACGAGGTCTGCTGTACCAAATGCGAGCTGTGTAGTGTTACTGGGAGCTATGTTTGACAGTCTGCTGGGCTGACTGGGAAGACCCAGCATTTGGAGGAACGTAGGCAGTGAGTTGTGATTTCTCATAGATAATGTTGACCATCAGGGTGTTTCTGTGTGCTGCTTTCCTCCCAAGTGGTGGTCCTGTAGGTGCTATCTGGCTAGTGAGCACTGGCAAAAAAAAACAGTGCAAGGGATGCCAGAGATGCAAAGCGGCTGCTCTCCTCTGCCTAGCAGACCCAAGCTAATGGATGCTCCTGTTTCTGGCCAGATGATGCACATGACTGACTCATGGCATGTTGGCACTGTCTGCTGTGTAACCTATTGCTTTGACACCTGGGATGGAGTCAATCAGTGTTAGAGGAAAGTTTAGGATCTGAGAAGCACTTCTTGCCTGCCTGGCTTTGAAGCCACAGCTGAGGAACTGTGCTACTGCCAGAAACATTATCGGGAAAAGGAGGCCAGTGATGGCAGTGCTTTCACACACAGCAACAGCCCTGAAAACAGCATGGGAGATTAGCCAGGGCAGTTTTCTTCTGTCCCAGGTCAGGGCTTTACCTCTGCTACCCCAGCGGTGCTTTCCCTGCTCCCAAATATCTCCACCTGGGGACTCAGCACCTCTCAGGCGGGCTGCCTTCCCCGGGGCTCCTTGTCTTCCTTGGGAAGAAATCAAAGAAAAACATTAATCAGCACTACCCGTTAGAAAAAAAATGTGTTAAACATGTCAAATGAATATTAGGAAGCTGTGCTGAAGATCTCTCCAACCGCTCACAAAGCCACTGAGGTTCTGCCTTGCACAGATAGATGCTGGCCCAGCCGCCCTGCTGGCAGGCAGGGCAGTGCGACGGAGCAGGACACCTTCACTTGCTCGCTGCTTCTGCAGGGACCTCTGCTCATCGGCACCCAGCTCTGCAGCAGTGCCACCCAGTGCACCCTGAAATAGGAACCTTGCTTACCATTTTAGAAACTTTAAGACTTAGGAAACCCAGGATGGGTTTATCTTTCTAGCTTGGAGACACCCCACCCCCCCGCAACATGGTGGTGCTGGGCTAGCAACAGCAGCACCTGTCCTTCTGGCTGGGGTTTTGAACGTGAGTTTTCAGCTTCTTGTGCAACCACAATGCTGAGAGATGTCTTAGAAACAAACCCAAACCGATACCAGCAGGTTTCACAGCCAGCAGCCTGAGCCCTGGGGATTGGAGAGATGCTACAAATAGCACGAGAATTTGTAATGGAGCCATCTCCACCTCTGGGGCCTGGCCTGGAGCCAGACACAGTTAATTCATTCTCAGCAGTGCTGGAAGGGCCACAGGGATGCTACTGATATAGCTATATCATACTCTCCCCTGGCACTCTTTGAGGAAGGGAGCAGACCTGTGTCTTCACCTCAAAACAGCGAAATACTACATTTGCCCTGACAGCTTATCAGGAGGTACAAAGCGGCCATGCGCGCAGGTCTCCTGCAGCATGCAGTGCCTTCTCCTGTGGTATCGTGATAGTGAACCAGCCCTTCAGAGCACTCCACAGGATGTAGGCAGCGGCGCGCAGTGACTTGATGAGCTGTGCTGTGAGCACATCTCCTCCAGGCAGGTGGGCAGCAGGGCTGGCTGGTGGCATTGGCTCGCTGGTGCAGAAGGCAGCTCTGGGCACACTGCTTGGCCAAGCCAGTGTTCAGGCGCAGTTATCACACACATGCTGTAGTGAACAGGCAGTAATTCATTTCCCTCAGGGTGGTTTAATTTGGTTCCCTGGGGGTGGTTTGCCTCACAGCACTTTTTGCCAACAGGAGAGGAACAGACTGGGTCTCTGCCTGCGCATTTTCAGTATCGCTTTCCTCTGCCCTGAACAGAGAAACTGTTTGTGTTTTAGTCCCGTAGGTATGGTCATGGAGGCATTTTTCTGATCTCTTTTCTGATAAAGCACGTCATTATCCGATTTTCTTTGATGAAGGAGCCCTTGCCACCAGGCAGCTGCCAGCCCCAAGGAACTGATACGAAGAAAGTTTCATACTTTCTGGCTTTTTGGAAAAATACCTATATTTTTAAGAGTGAGGATTTCTCAGACTGCTATGCCATTGCCAGCTTTGTAGATTCATAGCCCTTGCATTGTGAAATTGGCCCTAATACCACAAGTTTAATGGGTTTGCTTTGAAGAGCACGTGGTGATGTTTGGTCTGCCTACCCATTCCTCACTCTTGTTTTCTGCCACGCCTGCCTCTTCCCAGCCAGCATGGCACAAGGTTGTCCACCCTCCAAGCATGTCATATCAGGTTTTTGGGCCCCTTGTATGAAAGCTCTTTCTTGTGCAGGACCTGGCAGATGATGCTGTGAAGAGCAGTGAAGTTTCCCAGTCTTTGCCAGCTCCAGCACGCAGCTGGAGCAGCTCTGGTCACGTGCAAGTCTGCCAGATCTTCCTTCACTGTTTGTCAAGATACCAATAAAAGCAGAAACAGGTAAAATGAAAGAAAGAATCTCTGCTTTGACTGTAGAGCAGGCATTTGGGGGAGTAACCAGGTAAGAGCTGGTCTGTTTTAATGGTATAACAGAAAGATTCCTGCCTTAGGACTGAGATCCAGCAGTTCTGGTCCTCACCCTGCTGCTGGCTCGCTAAGTGTCCTGAACAAATCACTCTGGCAGTGCCAAGCTCCCTTACCATCCCAGCCATCTTTGCCACCACCCTGCCTGTGTTGTAAAGTGGAAAACCAAAAAGTATACATTGCAATGTAATGCAATGCTGTTTGATTCACTTTGTTGTTGTAACTGGTGCCAGAATAGGTGTTATCCCCCTTTCCATAGGCTGAATTACTTTTTGTTGTAGAATAAAAAATGTGGCATCTCTAGTCTTCCATCTGAAAGCTGCTACAAGTGGCTTATAAAGTCCTCTGAACCTTTATAGGAAGGTGCCAGGCTTGAGGGCAGACATTAACACTGTTGTGCTGCTTTTAAATGGGCACCAAGGTTAACCATCACCCCACAGGGACCTTGAACTGCAGCTTGGGGGAAAGTTCTACATCCTCTTTTACTGCGTAACGCCAGGGCCTCCTTGCCAGAGTGGTCGTGCTCCTAGGGGTGCTGGTGATACCCATCACCTTGTGGGGTCAAGTGCTGTAGGAGAACTCATTTTCCTGGTGGGACTTTAACTAGGGTTACTATGACAATCGGTCAGCAGGCTGCCAGCACCGCGTGTCCTTGCATCTCCTTCCTGGTTTCTGCCTGCTCGGGGGTGTTGAAGCATTCAGAGCACAGCAAAGCACCTTCCCTTCCCAACTCTAATGAGATGCAACCCTTGCTCCAGGAAGCATGACTAATGAGGGAGCCTTCAGGAGAGGGAATGCACTCTGATAAGGCCTCACTGCTCCATCACCTCCTGCAGACAGGGACGTGGCAGTCCCTGCGTCCCACCAGAGACATCCAGCAGATGTCAAGTATGGCTATATGGCTCCTCTTCCTATAGAAAGCAGTGCATGAATGCTTGCACAGGTTCTTACCCTGGCAGCCCTCCAGAGAAGAAGCTGGGGATCAAGTGCTCCAATACAGCTGAGGTGCACTTTCTGCAGGCACTTTCCCATTATCAAAGTCTGCCAGGGGACTTGGGAAAGGCATTGAGGTGGCAATGGCCATCTTTAAAGAGGACAAGATAGTGCAGTGGCTTGGCTCTGTGGCACGAGGTGGCCTAGAGGAGGTGTAGGACAGAGTCATCCAGTGGGTGCAGTGGTCTGTCTGTCCCAACCAGCAACTCCAGCGCTAACTTTTTTCAGGGCCAGCACTAGTCTGGGGATGGGGATGGTGCTTTTACCAGGAGCTGCTGCAGCACCACGTGCACATGGAGGAAGCATCTCTCCTCCCTGTCTTCCTTGCATACTCTCAGCCCCCACACTACGTCCCAACCTCACCCTTTTTCTGCATATACTCTTTTGCTGCACACCTTTATTGACAAGTGAGTCCCTGACACTCTGTATCCCCAAGAGCACGTTTGGACCTTCTTTTTGCACCACTGGTACTTTTCCATCCCTGAGCCACCCATGAGCTGCCTGGTTCCCTCAAGCTTTGGGAACACCCGTACCAGGTGGCCTCTGCCCACCTGCAGCGCTAACAGGAGCAGGAAGACCCCAGGTTGCCAGGGGCACGCATGGCACTCGGCACAGCCGGGTCCGGCTCCTGGTCCAGGCAGGTCTCCCTGCCTGCAGGCACGGGCAGGCGCCAGGAGCTGGGTTCCAGCTCTGTCTGCGCACGGGCACTGACAGACTCAAAATCAGTCCCAGGTTGCTCTATTGCATCCCAAGGAAGTTCCTACACTCCTGTGCATCTGTCCTGGTGTAGGAAGCTTTTGCTCTATTCTATCCACTTTCCATTTTGCAATACTAATTATGGCTGGGAATGTAAGGTATGACATCTGTTTTCAGAAAAATTCAAGTTAATTGGATAATGCATCCATTGTCTCACCCCAAGTCTCTTCACACTGAAGTATACGCCTGGCTAGTATCCCTCGGGGTGCAGCACAGGTGAAAGCATTTTTAACACTGTCTAAACAAATTATTCCTAAAATCTCCTAATTTGTTTGAATGAAACTCACTATGAATGGTATCTCTGTGCCATTTCAGACTGTACCTATGTATTGAAACAAAGTCAGAGCATTGACCACTGGATTTATGTTATTTATTTTCTGTGCAACGTAAACTCCAGTCTAGCAAACACTTAGGCCTGTGTTTCAAGGCAAGGCATGTGTGCTCGGGCTCAGTGGCCTCAGTGCAGCTATTCATGGGCAAAGCCAAACACATATGCCAGTGTCTTTGCACTTTGCAGCCTGTGCGGAGGGATATAACTTGCTCTTTCAGAAAAGGGATGCTTAAAATTCTTCTCTGACCTGTGGTGTGATACTGGGGGACTCAGAGATGGGTGTTGGAAAGTGTGCTGGCTGTTGGAGAAGTCCATCGGGGCCAAAGTGCCGCCCTCAGATCCAGATCTTCCTGGCACATATATAAAACAGATACAAAACAGCCTTGCAGGGTAGGAACAGGGGCTATTTCGGGGTCCGAGGCCACCCTGTGGCCTTACTCCATGTGTGATTCCTGCACTCCTGGTAGCTGATGCGAGTTGCTGAGTCAAAGCTGGCTCCGAAATGCTCCCGCAGCAGGAGCCCATGTCCCTGCTGAAGGGCTCCTCACTTGGCTGGCAGGATGGCATAATCTGCAGATTTCTCAATTGCATTTCTTAATGCACTAGGGTCTGTTCTCTTCCCATGAGCGGAGCTGCGGTTACCCAGATATTGTAAATCCATGCCACGAAGAAGATGTCGGTTGTATATAGGTCATAGAAAATGTAATCGTGTAGCTGCGTTAACGCATTCCTGAGCTAAGGTGCTGAAATACGGGTTAGGTGCAGAAAATAGGGCTGTGGGCTTTAAATAGCCTTACCTGGGCATCTCTCGGACAGAGCTAGCGATGCCATGAGTAGATCACTGCGCCTCCTCTGGGAGAACAGAAAGCCCCTTTGCGGAAGGCAAACTCTAGTATGTTTAATGACATTTTTTACAGCACCCTGAGGCAAGCCGCGGCAGCCAGGGCCCCCAAGCCCCAGCGGCAGGCGTTTACAGCCAGGGGCCCACGGGAGTCTGTGATCCGCGGGATCTGCTCCCGCGTCCACTGGAGAAGTCCTACTCTGCCCCCTTCTGCTGCGTGCTTCATCGCTCCTCTCAGTGAGAACGAAACCTGGCTGAATGCCTGCCCTGCCCGGTACCTAGCGTATGCAGCAAAATAAATTTTAAAAAAATTACCTTATTTAGCAGTGTAAGGCTGACCCTGGTGCAGGGCATTTTTGGGACATACTGAAAAGCCACGATTAAGTGCACTGCTTGAACTCTGTTTTTTATGGTGAGCACATCCACGGTGGTGAAATGCCTCTGGGCCAAAGCTTTATCACTGGTCCAGATCCAGCTCGGCAATGTCGTTCTGACTCTAGAGACTTGTCTGCTGTTTCTTTTGTACCTTTTTGGCCTTGTTTTTCTTCTCTCTGTTTTGTTTTTTCTACTTTCAGAAGACTAGGGATCCCTCTGGCTCCTCTCTCCGTGGACTTGGACCTTGGCAGCAGTGCCAAGCAGGTCAGGGAGCCTTCCTCAGATTCCAGCCAGAACCGCTTCTGGACCTGCACAACAGAGTTTGTCTCTTAAATAATAATAACTTTTTTAGTTTTCCAACTTCTTAAATATCTCTTTTTGGTTTCTTGTGTTTTGAATACATAATTGGATAATTTCCAGGGTGGAGGGCTACTAACTAATTGTACATATATGAATCACAACATCTTTTTTACACTTGCCTTGGACCGAGTTCCCATATCCCAGAGGCCAGTTCACGCTACCAGAGTCTGTTTGCTTCCTTTAGTGTCATAATTGTAATTTGAAATTTTACACTATTTTGCCTGAACAGATTTCAAAGCACTTTCTGCCACTCCTAGAAACAGAGGAAAATTCCCACCTGCCTTCCCTTTCTCTGTCTTGTCTCCTGCAAGTTCATTTTTGTTTCTACACACATGTGGCAACTTGTCTGGCCAACCCAAAGCCCCATTTCCTTTAGAGGAGGGAGAAAAACAACAGAAATGAACTTGCAGTTGATAAGACAAAGGAGGGAAGGCACCTCCTGAAGCAGGAAGAGCTGTTCGTGCAAACAACGGCATCTCCATGGTGGGAGTCTCAGGACTCCCAGGATATCCTGGGTCCCAGGATAGGATGCCTGAACATTGCAGGTCCCATAGAGAGGTTCCAGCAGCTGGGCTTCAAAGGCAGCGGGCCTGAAGGCAGGATCTGTTCATGCAAAATAGTGCAAAATGGCCATGACCATGGCAGCTCTCCAGCCCCCTTGTGCTTGGGTTGCCCAGGGAGGCCTGGGCTAGTGGCTCCCAGGGCTGGAGCTGGTGGTGTCCCACAAGCAAAGGGTGTGCCCGGAGCTCCTGGTCCCTGCAGTGCCTCTACCAGAGGATTTTCCCACTGGTGAGAGCTTGGACAGTTTCTAGGCTGTCCTAATGTCAAGGCCTGGACCAGATCTCATCAGAGGGTTGAGATGATGGTGTCTCTGCAGCTGCTCTCCCATCCCCAGGTGCAAAGCTGCTGGGGGCTTCTCTGCAGCTGGGGGACACAGCGTGCTAAAACAGCCTTTCTGTGGGGTGCCAGGAGCTGATTTCAGGGTGGCCTGGTGTGCACGATGGGACAGCCTCACTTCTGCACTAAGCCAGGTTACCTGCAGGTAGAGCTTCAGGGGTGGTTGGGCACTGTGCTGTCCCAGCCCTCAGCTGGCTGGATTTTATCTGCAGCTCCAGCTTATTCTAACAAGGGGTTTTTCTTTGCTAGCCGCACCTCAGTGCCTTTGCCTCCTCTCCCTAGGGCCAGCCGAGCCTTGTCTCTGAAACAGATAACTGGGTAACACGAGAGAATCCCAGCTGATGTAGCCCATCCCTATGTGCCCTGAACACAGCGCTGCCTTACGCCACGCCCAGCGTGTGCCCAGCCACTGCCTCACCCCCTGCACACCCTGTATGTGCCCCGCACGCAGGGCAGCCTCACCTGCCCACCCCTGCACGTGCTGTGTAGCTTGTGCCACCTCACCCCGTGTGCGCACGCCGCCCGTACGCCCCATCCTCACTGCCTTGTCCTCCAACCCCTGCAGCACTTCACCCTCCACGTGCTGTGCACGCACCTCATACACCTGCCTTGCAGCTGCTTCATCACCCAGAAATGTGGGGGCGGCTTCATTCTTGCATGAAGCGTTCAGAGCCTGCCTGGTGCGGCCCCCCCCCTCTTTGCCCTGGTTTCCCCCCCAGCTCGCCTCCTTCCTGTCCTCCCGCCCCTGCTCCAGCTTCCTGCCCTTTGATGTGCCTCCCCTCCTCTGCTCCAGGGTACAAACTGCTTACCAGGTGGAGCTGACTTCTCCCCACCCCACAATTAGCTGCAATTATAAGGTTATGCTTTTCCCTCAATCCTTGCTCTGGTGTGCACTGAAGGTGGACGTGCCCATGAGCGGAGTCCTGCTCCGGGCTAATGACAGGCGGGACATGGAGCAGCGCCCTGGTCTGTGTGGGCGAGCGGTGCCAGTGGGTGCTGGAGGTGGGATGGCTGCTGAACATGTCCCAGCCTGGTGGCCTGAGCAGGGACTCAGCTGCAAGAGCCTGAGCCTGCTCCGTTCCAGCAAAGGAGCATCAGATACCTGGGTGCTTCCTGCCGTGGTCAGGCAGAGCCCAGAAATGTGCCCCTGGGGAAGGTGCAGCCAGCGCTCGCGTGGAGACAGGTCCCAGCAGCCGGCAGTGAGCTTGGCTGTCAGCTCTCATCATCTGTGCTTCAAGGCGTGAGGTGCCTCAGCACCGTGGCATGCCCCTTGGCTGACAGCAGCCAAGCAGAGGAGCAGGGCTCCACACGTTGCAGCCCCTGGGCTTCTGAAGATGCTGCCTTCGGCTGGAGGTGGGACCTCCACATCTCCTACCAAGACATAGGTTTGCTTCCACTGCTGTTGGTGCTGGCTGTGAGGGGGCTGATGGCTACAACAAAGCTGCCCCCCATGTGCCATCTCCGCTCTCACTGCGGCCCAGGAGTATCGGCTCTTGCTGGCTCCTGACCCCTCCTCACCTCCTGGCCATGTCTCAGGTGAATGCATATTCCTGCAGCAGGTTTTGTGGAGCATGGCTGGGTGAATGCCTCGCTGCTCTGGTGTGACCTTGGTCACAGGCTGCCAGGAGCCAAAACTGTAGCGCCCGGCCACCTGGGCGCAGCACTGGCAGGGCCAGCACTGCAGGGTAGCCCTTGGGTGCTGGGCAGTGCCTGGAGGTCAGAGTGAGCACGAGCTCGTCCTGCCACAGCAGGGCAAAAAGGTTCATCACAACCACTCCATCCAAGGGCAAAATGCTGCCACCACAGCCCAGGAGTCTTCGCTCCATCCCGCAGGAGAGTGCGCCATGTGCAGTTGTGGATATGCACACCCACGCACGCAGGGCAAATGCTCTGCTGTGGCCAAGGCTGGCTGTTTTGCAGTGCTTTCTCCTCCAGTTGCTCTGCAGGGTGCAGGCAGCCAAGCTCAGGAGAAAAACTGAGCTTGCTGGTCTGCTGTGGGGGGACAGATCCCGCCTCCGCAGTGCACTATGGCATGGCAGTGCTTGTACCATTCAGGTCAGGGTGTCTGTCCAGGGTTTTTGTGATTGCTAACCTGTTTGTATCACAAGAGGTGCAGATGAACGTGGGGCTTGCAGAGGGTCTGCAGGACGCCTCTGACTTTGACGTGGGCAGCCAGAGCAACCCCATCAGGGACATGCACGCAGTGGCTGCCAAGCCGCTGAGGGAGCTGGGTGCCGGCAGGGAGAGCCCCTGTGTGCTCCCCTGCCCCATGCCAAGTGCTGCTGGCAGGGCCATGGACCGGGTGCTCCCCTGGTGCTTCACGCCCGGCCGGCACTGCCTGGTTTGTGATGGATGAGCCATGCTTAGGCCCAATGGCCTTTGAGGTCCTGGGAGCATCTTGGCTGTGGCCATGTTTCAGGGCATGGCCCCAGTAAGGGACAGGACGGAGCTATTTGTGGCTCTTGGAGTGGGAATTGGGCAGCCAGGGCCTCTAGAGTGTGTGTGTGCACGTGTGAGTAAGGCACGCGGTGCAGCGTGTAAAAACACACCTAGAGAGAAAGTCTCAACAGGGATTAGATTAAAAGAAAATGTAATTAAACACGGAGACCATCCTGTCTGTTACTCAGCTCTCCTTGCATAACTCTTGGGACTGGCTGCCTTCACAGATGGCTGCTCTGCTGTCAGAGTCATTTGTTGGGCACCTGTTGGAAAAACTGCCAGGTCAGCGCAGAACTAATTGCACCAGGATCTTTCCTTCTAATGAGATTTAAAAGTCTAGAAGAAAAATTGCTGAGAGGTCTTGCAGGTCCCCAGATGAGCCTGTGATGCCTCCCGCTACTTAATCCTCCCCATGAACTTCTGCGAGCGACTGCGATGGGGATGAGGACGTCGCAGTGGCCTGGAGGGCTTGAGTGGCCCCTGGCAGAGGAGGTTGCACGTCTGCCCTGGGAGCATGGCAATGGCTGCTGCTGGGCCAGAGGGAGCAGGATGGGACCTTCTGCTGTCCCCAGCCCCTCTGAAAGGGTGCGGCACTTCTCCCCTTGCCCTCCCGTTTGCACTCAGGTCGGAGGCTCTTGTGGGCGGCCGAACAGCAGAGAGCTCCGCAGCTGCAGAGCGATACCCAGACACGTGGGGTGCCTTTGTTTGCCTGGGTGAGCAGCCAAGTTGCAGCCCATCTCCAGCTTCGTACCAGCTGCAGATCTAAGGCAGCTGACTGGCCTGCCAAAAAAACAAAACACGTCGAGGACCAGGGAGTGGCTTGTGCTAGTGCGGAATAATGATGATCCCAACACGCTTATAAAACGGCGAGGCGGAGAGCTCACCACAGAGCAGTTCCTTGCAGCCCTGGTCCTCCGCAGAGCATCGCTGCGCCTCTTCAGCCAAGGTACGTTTCTGAATGAAGAGATTCAAAATGGGAGCTGTGTTTGTGTCCGCAGTGGGGCCCATGCCCTGCGGCTGGAGACAGGCTGAGCTTTTCTTTTAAACTTGGGGAAAATGCTACTGCCCAAATGCAGAGCGTGAAGCACATGGAGCAGCATCCTTGCTCCAGGGGCTGCTCGGGGGTGAGCTGCACAGCTCCCACCTCTGCTCCACAGGAAAACGTGTCCTTTCCCTTCTTGCAGCACGCTTTTGGGGGTCAGTCCGTGGTTCTGATTTGAGTCTCAGTCAACTTCCCCAGCCTGCAGTGCTGTGAACATCCTGGCACATGAAGACCCCCCCGGAGGCAGCTGCACTGTCCCTCCCACCGCCTTGCAGGGCCAGGCAGCCCTGGCACACGTGGGGATGTCCCCCTTGCCATGCAGGCTCCTGCATGCACACACTGCTCGCTTCCATGTCCCAGGGCCCCAGCTCTACCCCGGCACTGGAGCCTGTTCCTTCTGCTCCAGCATTTTATAGCAAACATCCCTGCATACCCCTTGCCTCAGCTTTGGACAGATGACGATGCTCCTGCGTGTCCTCAGGTGTTTATCACCCCTGCATCTTGCTAGATGCCAGGTGTGGGTGATGGGTACAAGTGCTCTCACCAGGCATTGCCTCGCTGCCCGCAGAGCTGCTGGGCACAGCCTGAGCACAGGCAGGGCTTGAGGCCATTTTGGGCTGGGAACTTACTTGGCACAGTGCCTTCATACTCTTCTCGTGATCCGGTTCTCCTTGCTGTGCCCCCAAGGTGCCCTGATGCAGACATCCTGTCTTTCTTGCCATATTTCACACAAAGTTCTGCTCCAAGGAGGCTCCAGCTCAGCTATTCTCCTCCTCCCCAGGTCCATTTCCCACCTGCATCCCGGCGCAGCCATGCTGGGCACGGCAGTGCGGCTCTCGGTCCTGCTTGGCCTCCTCAGCTTCAGCAAAGGCCAGATGTTTCACATGGGACCATGCCCAGATCCACCAGTCCAAGAAGACTTCGATATCAACAAGGTGTGAAAAGCTTTCTAAAAAAATCTCACGGCGGGTAGTGAGCTAGGCTAAGGGGGCATGGGACCGATGGCAAACTGCCTGGGTGCATGGTGGGGGTTGGCAGGTCTGGTCTCGACACCTTGTGCCGGAGCTGCCAGCACCAGTCTGCGGCCCCGATAACCCCCCGCAGCCTCCTGCACCGCGGAGGTGGGTGCTCGAACGAACAGAGCGGGCAAATCCATACCAGCTCTGCCTCAGCCCTCTCGTGCTAAAAGCGTCTCTCTGGACTTTCTTCTATCAGTATTTGGGGAAATGGTACGAGATAGAGAAGCTGCCCTCAAGTTTCGAGAAAGGAAGCTGCATCCAGGCAAATTACTCGCTGAAGGAGAACGGGAAGTTCAAGGTGATCAACAAGGAGCTGCTGTAAGTGTTTGCGTTCAGGCCGTGTCCTTGCTACAGCGGTGGCACTCCTGTCACTTCTCTTGCTGTCCTGGGTGGTAATTTTTTTCCAAATTGCCTGTTTCTGGGTCTGCGGGTGCTGAGGGAGGCACTCCCTGGTTGCAGGAGCTCTGCTGGGATAACGGGCTTTGCTGCGGTTACATGAGAGATGTGGGTCTCTGGCTTCGGCTGGTGCTTCCCTGGGGCTCACCAGGTCTCTGTCTCATTGTCCAAGGTGAGTAGTGAGAAAATAGATCAAATGCACATGGCGACCCCGGTGTGAAATAGCCTGTGTCTCCCCCTGACTGGTTTGTGATCCCCAGTGTTGGCTGAGAAGCCCGATGCCCCGGGTCCTGTCCCGTCCTGTCCTGCTGGTTATGGGATGGCAGCCACCACCTTGTGCCCCTGCATGCTGAGAGGTGCCTGTGCCCTGCGGTCCTCTCTGCTCCGGAGTAAAGGGACCCGATGAAAAGGGGCAGGGAAGGTGAAGCACACGGGTCATTTTTACCTAAGCAAATATTTGTCAGCCTTTTTCTGGAGCATTTACCTTGCACCGGTAGTAACTGCTGTGTGAGGGGATCGGCGATCGTTGCCAGTTTAAATCAGTGGGCAAAGTGAATACACCGATTGTTCCCTTTATTAGACTTGGTAGTCTGCAATTATCCCCAGTCCTCCTGGCTTTTTGCAAGGACCGGTGCAGATATTAATTCATCTGTTTCCACCACCAGCCCCGGGTGTCATGGGGTGCTGAATGAATGAGAGGGAGCGAGCGGCAAACGCAGCGCTGTCCCCTGCGCTCCTGGCATGGCATGGGGACTTTGTTCTGCCTCACAATAACAACAACGCAGCAACACATCCCTTGTGTCCGGCAGAGAGCAGCGTCCATGCCGCTCGCTGACCGTGCAGCACTGTCTCTGCAGCTCCGCTGCTAGGGCAGCGCCTGGCAAACAGCTGGCCATTTATTTGCGCCTGCATTAACCTGCAGGACATGAATCTGACCATTCAGTCACCACTACAGCAGCTCAGGACCCTGAAACGTCAGGAATATTTTGGGTCAGGCGTGCACTGTGCACACTCCAGCATCAGCCCCTTGACCTCTGCTGCTGGCAGCATTAGCTTCTGCCTCCTTGGGTGTTCCTGTTTCACAGGGAAGCATGAAACTTTCCTGCCCCACAGGCAGCATCCAGGTCCTGAGGCACGCAGCGAAAAATTCAATTATAAGATGGGCAACCCGAGTGGTAGGGCTTGCTGCCAGCAGGGCAGTGCTCTGGACCAGCAGCAAAACAAACTCTGGCTCACCAAGCAGGGACAGGTAATTTGCGAGCGGAGGAACGTGCCGTGACCTGGAAAAAAGGCAGGTGATTAAACAGATGTGAACACATGCCTTCCACAACTAGCAGGAGTTGAGATGCTCCCTGGCACATCTGAGACCGGAGCTGGGATCACGCCATCCTGTGCAGAGGGGTCCTGCTCTCCCTCTTCTCTGTCACCGTCCCCATGGCACTGAAGAGCACTCTGCTGGCAGGGGCACTTGGAGAGAGGCACCCTGGGGTGCTGGGGTGGGTTGACCTGGGAGACCATTTGCCCTGTTGCGCCTGGCCCAGGACCTTGTGTGCCCTGGGCGCTGCTGAAACCATTCCCAGAGGCAAGCTATTCCTCCGGGGATGCTGTGGTTTGCTGTATGTGTTTCAGCTACCTCTTGGCAGGTGGGTCTGTCAGAAGGGATGATTTAGTGGAAGAAAACCAAAAGTGATTTCAAACTCACCCGATTTTATTTCTTGCCTTGTTGTTCTCCCCCTAGTTCCAATGGCAAAGTCAATGAAGTTGAAGGAGAAATCATGCACATGGATGTAAAGGAGCCGGCCAAGCTGGGCGTCCGCTTTAACTGGTGTAAGTGTGTGGCTGGGAGGCTCGCAGCCCCCGCTGGCTCCCCTGCGCCCGCCGGCCTCAGCAGCGCTGTGGTCCAGGCGTGGTGGGAGGGCAGCACCTGCACGAAGCAGGCACCACTGCCATGTTACCAGGGGTGTAAGAATAGCAAAGCAAAAGGCAAAGCTGCCCCGGTGACTTCAGCGCAGCACAACAGGGCAATGGCAAAGGGTTAGGACAGGCGTTGTGACCAGCAGGCAGTAGTTTGGTGATATTTATACATCAGTTACAGCAAGAGCCCCCACAGTGGTAGAGCACTCTTCACCAGCTGATCTCAAAGCACGATGAGCAGCATTAACGTCCCTCCAGGTCATTTCACAGATGGGGACGGAGCAGGGGGCGGTGGGGGAGGCAGCCCCACAGCTGCTGCAAGGACCAGGAATAGCTTGTTTTCCTGAACACAGCGGTATAGCTACTAGCCCCCCCTGCCTCTGCTTACAAGTGCCTTTTAATAACCATTACTAATGTGTTTTTGTTTGCTTTTTCTTCCCTTGTCAACGTAACACACGACAGGGGCCTGCTGAGGGGCAGTGCCTTTTATTCACATTGCACAGCACTTTCCTCTGTCCACAGCAACACTTGGAAAGTGAGCAGAAGTCTCCCCTTGGCTCCCTTTTTACTCTGCTCCCTCACACCTTTTCCTTGGCTGTTTCATAGCACTTGCACAGACGGGTTATTTGGAGGAACGGGTGGAGCAGGGCTACTTGCAAAGGAGATGCAATTATTGTTCATGAGCACAGCCAGACCTAATTATGCACTGCTAAGGCATCACCCGCAGCCATTTTGCCTGCAGAGTGTGCAACCCCAATCATCCTCGCTGGACACAAGCCTCAGAGAACAGCACCCAGCATTCCTGAGTGCATCAGAAATAAATCCCAGGGCACTTACAGCTGCCTGCTGGACCCACCTCTGCTTTCTGCCTGGTGGGACGGGCTGAGCCAAACTGATTCCCACCACCTGGGCTCCAGGTGGCTGAGCGGGGCAGCGGGTGGTGGGGAGGGAAGTGGTGGTTTGTGCTCCTCAGATCACTGGTGTCAGCTCCCAGCCCTACAGCTCCTTCCCACCAGCAAGCATCCTCACACAGGTACAAGCTGGGCTGGTTTTCAGTGGCCCAGCCGGGCTGTTCAGGTCATAGTGTTAACTTTCCAGCAAGACCTCACTGGTCAGGGCTTTGTGGCTTTCTTGAGTCCCTCTGGGCAGAACAAGGAGTCTTGATAGGCTTTTATAAATTGTAGCTCCTTGTACTGACCACAATTATGCAGCTCAGGAGCAGCAAAAGTGGGAACAGCAGCAGGAGCCGTGGCTCTAGTGCTGCAGAGCAGTCCAGAGTGGGTTACCCATGGCAGTCACAGTGCCCTTCTTTCTCCTAGTCATGCCTTCTGCCCCTTACTGGGTCATCTCCACCGACTATGAAAACTACTCGCTGGTTTACTCCTGCACTAACATCCTCTGGCTCTTCCACATTGACTACGCCTGGATTATATCAAGAGCTCCCGAGATGCACCCAGAAACCGTAGAGCACCTGAAGAGCGTTCTCCAGTCCTACAAGATTGACACCGAGAAAATGATGCCCACGGATCAACTTAACTGCCCTCCCGAGATGTAATTCCCGGCATGCAGTGACACAGCGCCAGACCAGCAATGAACTTTGTTGCTTTCTTTATTATCCGTTAGAGTTTCTCTACGTAACAGAGAAATGTAATAATCCTTTTGCTAATGGTAGTTTGCCAGCCCTGAGTTACTCCTTGCTGTTGTTCCCTCTATCGCTCTCCCCCCTTTTTCGTCTTGATCTGACTTTTGCAGAGTAACTGACTGATTCAAAGCTAATGGGTGAAGAAAAGAAACCCTGAAGTGCAAATGTGAAGCTCTGCGATTGCTGTGAGTCCTCCAGTACGTGGATGCAAAAGGGTATGAGATGTGATGTGAAAGTACTAGTCTTAGGGGGAAAACCTTTCGTCATGTGCCCCCAGATTTGTTTCCCATTTTTGTCTTGATGCTTCTGGGCCTGCTAGGAGCCTGTGGTGTCTGAGCTACATCACGGGCACTGCCTTCCCAGCAACACAGCGGGTGGGTCCTGCAGCCTGGGAACTGAGACCGGGGGTCTTGAATGTTTTCTGGTGCAAGCCTGCAGGTGTATGTTACTGCCAAGTCAGCAGACCTCCTCGCTAGAAATCAGATCTGGCCCTTTGTATTTAAAGTCTGAGAAGTCTAAAAATGTCCAGAAATTCAGCATCACCCCATTCTCCAGTGTCTGTACGTGACTTGCCTCAACTGAGGCTGGTCCTGCTCTCCCAAGGGGTCAGCTCTGAGAGTACTCGTAAGCAGACAGAGAGAAGGGTCTGCTCCCTTGTGCTCTCCTCCCCAGGCTTTTCCCCGAACACCGAGAGACGGCAGGCTCTGCCTGACATCCTGCTCACCGCTTTTGTACGTGCCGAGTGCCCACTGGCACTGCATCTACTCTGACAGGTGTTCACCGGGCACCGCGACAACTCTGCTTGAATAGCATTGATGCAACTCATTAAAAATGAAATCAAAATATCTGCTTTGGGGCTTTTGTACCTTCCCAGCCGCATGACCTTTTGAGCAGGCCGGGGGGATCGGCGTGCCGCCTCTGCCCCTCCTCTGAGGCCACGGCACCGCCAGAGCCGGAATGCAATGCAACGTGAGCAGCCATGGCTGAAGTTAAATGGTTTGCTCCAGGAACCTGGAGGTCTTTCCAGCTTTCTGGGGTCAGATGTGTGGGTTTCCCCCACCGTCCGAGCCATGCCACCAAGCCTGTGTCGTGGCTTTGGCTGGCAGAGACCCCCATCTCCTGCTGCTCTTATTGTCACGAAGAAACAACGATGTGGATGTAGAATACTGTACATCTGCAAGACACGTTCTACACTTACTGTGGTGGGACCCCCATCGGTGTGGGTGTGCAGCAAAGTGCTTTTTTGCCCTGGAAGGGCTACAGGAGCTGGGCGGGGAGCCAGCATTTCACTAATCTTTACCAGTCGGAGGACGCTGGGACGGGAGGGAGGCCAGCAGGCATCAGAAACAACTGCCATGTTTAAGCCATTATCCCTTTAAACTTTTAAATCCTTAGCGCCACAGTTCCCGTGACACAAAATCGAACACTGCACCCGCGTCCTCGGGCCGTAGGGACGAGGGAGGCACACGCCAGCACGCTGACAGCTGCACGGGGGCTCCCAGCTGCGTGAAGATTTTTGGGGTGGATCATTTCCTCGCCGCTTCACCAGACTCCTACTTTCTTCCTCCCACCGCCGTGATGCTGTAGCCCGCATCCCCTCGCAGCCGTGCGGGCACCGAGCCCCTGGGGTGGGACCCTGCGGCCCCTAGGCCGGGATCCGGCATCTGCAGGCCCTACCGGGACGCAAGAGCGGGTCACCCCGCGGTGGG
>VYXH01002159.1:17642-29922 GCA_013397275.1 Burhinus bistriatus
AAAAAAAAAAAATGTTTCTTCACATTTGATTCTACAAAAAACCCCACCCAACAACAACAAAAAAAACCCGTCACATTTGTAAGACCGTGTTTTGGCCAGTTTGGACTTGAAGGACTCCCAGTTACATCGGGTATCACCAGCGGCAAAAAAGAAGAGGTACTCAAAGATGCCAAAAAATAAACTTGAGAACAGAGTATCAAAAAGAACCCAAAAAACAGCGATGCCATTAAAAGCAAGTATCCAGAGCTGAAATAGTACTGAAGGAAGAGACCACGCTCAACTTTCAATAAGCTCATTTCACTGTGGGGTGGTAGAACCACCCCATTCCTGGGGGCTCTGGACCTCAACTGAATTCAAACGCATGTACACGCTTACACAAGAAATCAGAGGAGCAAGAAAATGGTGCTGTTGTGCTGCTCGATTCCTCTGCTAGAAACCAAACCTGTTCTCCTATTAAACTAAAAGCAAGTTTTATTTTTAGCTGGAGAGTGTGATTTAAAGAGAGATTTTTCTTATATGAAAGGAAGCTGCAAGGAGTGAGCAAGCGAGAATTGCATTGTGGGGAATTCGGTCTGCTTCCAGCCTTGCTAGTGTCAAAAGTTAAATGAATTCCCAAGCCAGAAGCGCTAAAGAGAGATCTGTAGCTTGAAATACTTGGACGGGGACAGCCCCCGCTTCAACTTTAGGGTGTGAAGAGCCATTTGTGAAGTGTAACAAAGCAATCACACAATACCACCGAGATGCCACCCCGCTCCTCAGCGTAAGGCCCAGAGGTTAGGTGTGACGGGAAGGGCACCGCGATGGGGTAGGGAGCCAAAGCGCTCAGCACTTCTGTGCCCACAAGACAGGCAGCTGAGAGCAGACTTGCTACCGAAGCTGTTCCTGCCACCTTGCTCAAACCGTGTAGCTCCCTGATTTATTTAGCAAATTTTAAATCAGCAGACGGATTTACTTTGGAGAATCTGATTAGTGGCAGTATCGATCCGCACTGTGCAGCGGATCTGGAGAAGCTGCAGAGCAGGGTGAACTGCATTATAATCAACAACGCCCGCCTGCTCCCCCTCGCTGGGGAGCTGAACAGAGCCGCAGACTTGCTTACCCAGCAGGACCATGTTTGTCCTTCGACTCCACAAATTCTTGTCCCATTTTCAGCTTCTCCCACTCTTCTTTCCGGGTCTTGATTTTCCGCGGATTCACATTTCCTCGGTTCGGATTCTCCTTTTTCTCTTTCTACGGGAGGAGGAATCAAACAAAAGCCTTCTTTTGCTTTAAACTCACTGGGAATGGGGAGGGATAGGACAGACCCATAGCAGTTTCAAGAAGATACATTCTCAAAGAGGGCCAGGATTTTTCATTTACTTTCCTGATTGCTGCAAGCTCCAAATATCTCCCATACAAAGAAGCTGGAGCACAGATAGCATGAAAGACAAGACAGGCAACATCACATTTCCCCAGTGCAGCCCAGACGCGATGCCATCGTTGCTCGCTGGCATGACCACCTTGAAGGCAGAGTGAAAGCTCAGTTTCCCACATCAATTGTTTTTCGCCTCTGTGTCAAGACTGCCAAATCTCACCATCACCTTGCTGGTGTTAAGTGCTTTGCGTGCACCATACGGACACTTGCCCGCAAAGATCTGGGCTTTAACTAGCCTCATTCTCTGTATTCTGACATGCCCTAAATCTCTTCTTTGTTACTTTGATTGAAAAATCATGATCTGTTTTGCTATTTAATACTCCAGTTGCTCAAAAGCTAAATAAAGTATGCTCAAACTGAATCTTTTATGCTGTAAGTTTCAGTGTTGGTAAACATGGGTCCAAATCCCCAAGCAATCAAACCAGGAACTCTACCTGGCATTTTCAGCTTAAATGGTTTTGTTAAGCCTCCCACTTGCCCCTAATTTAACATTGGGGCCTGGTTTTGCACTCCTGAAGGGACATTTTCTCCTTTCTTTATTCTTCCACAGCAGAATTTATTACACCACTCACCACACTGCGGTGCTGGGGCAGTGGGATTTGCGCTGCTTCAACACTGAACAGACCCCTATGCAACATCAGAAGTGCAGAAAAGACTCAACACAACTTTCTCCCCTGCTGACTGCACCAGCGCTATGTTTGAGGACTACAAATTAAGCCATTACAACCATACCAAGGCAGTGGCATTTGGAAAAACAGATTAAGGGTATCTTTGTTTTCTTTTTTTTAATTAACAGGGATGAGAGCAAGCCAGATAAAAACTTCACTGAATTGATCCCTAAAGAGTTTAAGAGAGCAAACCTGAATTTCGGATAGCAACTTTGGAGTCCAAGATTCATTAACGCTTCCCACCTCCTATTCTTCCCTGACATGCCCCTGTTGGCAGAGATCTCCCATTTCCTCACCCTGTGTTTCCGCTTCTCTTTCATAATATCCTTGGTATCCTGAAGCATTTTCTCTTTCCAAAGGTCAAAGAAATATGAAGGGTCTGTGTAGAATTTAAGCGCCTCTTTGCCATCATCCCTAGAACACGGAGGGGGGGAAAAAACGACAAACAAGGACCAAGTCACACATTTGTTTGAAGCCCAAAGAAAACACAAGGCACAACCCCAGATGACAGTTTACAAGTCTGCAGTGAGAAGGTCAAACATGCTGCTCTCGCCTCTGTCCTCCATTTCAGAACAGGCACCAGACCCACAGCCTCCCTTGTCCCGGTCCTCCCACCTGCCATCGCTTTTGCCCTCTCACAAACTCTCCATTACTCAGCACCTGAAAAGCTCAACTGCTCTGAACAATCACCAAGAGAGAAGCAGGTCTCTCACTTCAACTCCCACTTGTTTGTGTTGTATTTTTGGTGTGAAAAAAACCTTCTCCAGCCCAGGAACCCTAAATCAGACCAGCAGCGTCCTTGAAACTCATGAGTGAGCACACACACACACACACTCTCCTCCTACTTTGCAGTGCAGCCGCGTCTGGCAGAAGACAGCTGCCTCCAGCTATCTGTAATTACTTTTTACCTGTTCAAAAGATATTTATGGATGTGGGCTAAGTCTCTGTATTCTGACCCCCTTTACTTCTACTACCAACAAGATGAAATCAGAGCGGGACTGCTCAGGAGAAGTGGTTACACAGCCAGTCTAGGTCACATCAGATGTCTCGGACCAGGCACAGAAGGCCACAGAAAGCATCTCCAAATCTACAGGAGTCTGCTGCACCCACCTGGGTGAGAGCCATTTACAGATGTATGCTCTGCAGTTTGCACTGCGGCTTTCTGGAAAGGAGCCACAGGGCTACAGAGAAGCACAAGAAAAATGCATCATCTGCACAACACCTAGCATGTTTATGCAGTGCCAGCCAAGCCTCGCCCCAAGGCAGTCACAAAAGTGACAGCAGGTAACCAAATACATAATTTTCTAGCTACGCTCATTTGTACAGCCCCAAAAGCAAAGTTTCACGTAACCCACAAGATGGAGATTTCCTGGTGGATCTCAGTTTAGCAATGCGATTTCCCATTGGAAACGGCTACTTCAATACAGCATGGGATAGGAAGTGACCTCCTCAGCAGGTTTTGGCTTTGCAGCAGATTTGCAGAGGTACTCCTCTGCAAGGGAACACGGGGCCAAGAAAGTGTTGCATCCATACCTGTAAGGTGAGAGAATGTTGAGAGGTGGAGGAGTATTGCAGGTCCTGTAGGTTTCAAGGACAGGCACAGGGAGAGAATCTCTGTCGAAGAGCTTCTGGTCCTGAGTAGTGGAGCTTTTGAAGGCCTTCCTGGTGTTAATGCCTTGCAGGGAGACTGTAAGAAAGAGGAGAGAGCAAGTGAAGAATAGCTTGACCCAGGCCAATGACACTGAAGATGGAGTAGCAAACATCTGATTTCAGTTGGAGTTCTTGGCATGCTTAGCACTTCTTAAGGTCAGGTTCCTTTTCCCACAGATCTCTTGGGAAACCCAGCAAATCTCAGATCATGCCGTGCCAAGATCCACTGCTGTATAGACATGGCTCTCTTGAGAGTTGCCAATGTGGTTTCAAACTCCTGCGACCAAGACTCAAGTAGTGCACCACTATCAAGCTGCTGAAAAGCTGGTTTCCACATAGAGACTCGCTAACGAGCAAATCTAGACTCAGCCAGAAAGGTTATCCACATGAGCAGCACGGTGCTTTCCCAGGAGGGGAGGAGACGGTCCCTCTTAGTCCAAGAGAAGACGTTCCAACACCCATTGCAGCGTCATGCGCATTTTACGGCCGTGAACCAACCACGCTGACTCAATGAGAATCTTTATCATGCTTGGTCTGCAAGGACCGTGCTCTACTCCATTACCTTCTTCCTCTTTGGGATCCAGCTGAGTGACTTTGACTTGCAAGCGGTCAACTCTCTCGACCAGAACGCTCACTCGAGAGGCAAAGGTGTTGGCTTGAGTAAACAACTCTCCAAATATGTCTTCTGCAAATTTACCTGGAATATTAAAGTGTTCACATTACCCTCGTGAGCCACATCAGACCACATTCAGTCTCCCAGCTTGTTTTCTTGAAGAATGAAGAAAGAAAGAAAGAAAAAGAAAGAAGGAACAAACCAACCATACTACTTTTTAAGTTTGTGAGGGTTGAGTTTAACCTCCAGGAAGAAAACGCTCTGTTCCACCAAAACCTGACAGTTCCAAGGGATCTTCAAGCAATAAAGAAACAACCGAGACATACTTTCAAGTCATTATTAAAGTAATGAAACAAAGAGGGCTGACAACACTATACTGCTCCGAATCTGCATGGGTCTGTAGGTCCTTTAAGAATTTCTGCTGTTCTGTTTATTAGACAAGCAAATACAGTTAAGATTTTTATTGCTCTGGAGAATCTCAAAGGCTCCCAGTCTCCAGCAGGCCTGCCTCCAGGGTAACTGGCACATATTTACAAGCTCAAAGTACTTTGGAACTAGAGAGCAGACCCAGTCCTTGATCCTAAAGCCTGAGATATAACCACAGACGAAAGCACTGACCCTTTTGTTCCTTCAGGTGGCAGTGTCTGAAAAATTGATGCATTCACGTTTATTCTAAATCAAAACCAAAGGGGAACTTCTCAAACAGGGATATTCTCTCTGTAACAGCTTGGATTGCCCAGTGGGCTGCTATGACAAACATCATCCGTCGTTTGGACTGCGAGAGTGCCTAGGGGCTTGGATCAGGAGCTCACTGCACCATTTACAAGCATAACAAAAAGATGTCTCCTGTCCTTAAGAGTTTAAAACGTACGCATGCAACAAGAGATGACCACAGGTAGACAGAGATGGGAGGACTGGAAGAAAACCAAGAACTTACAGTAAGTACCGTCTTTTTGTTCCGCTCTCAGGCATAACCCAAGACAGGGAGCTCTAACCACATCGAGGACAACACTGATCAGAACAGACTTGGCACTGACAGCAGACACAGGCCCATGGAGCTCCCACTGATGGGAAACATTTCCAGCCACGGCTGTTGAGTACAAGGCTGCTCCCAATAAGCAGTCTGGTTTTGAAGTGCATCATCATATGGTCAACAGTTTGTTCTGGAATCTGTTACTCCTAAAGATCCTCTCCGACATTCAGGAAAGGATAACCAGTTGGAAGCCTAACTTTAACAGCAATTTCGGAAAATCTGGTTGTCTGCAGTGAGTCACATCAGAAAGACAAGCGCCCGTTCCACAAGGCAACGGCAAGGGCATCCCCCAAAGCCCAGCTGCACAAATACTTTCAGCTATCTAAACTGACATATCAGCTACTTTTTCATACTTTCATGCAGTTCTCCTTACACTGCCAAGCACGGGGAACCAGCCAGGTTAAAAATCAACCTCCTCCACCCCTTTTGGTGGCAACGCCAGCTTGAAGTGTTTATAGAAAGCAAATGCTGGACGTTAACTTCAACTGACCTCCTCCTTCCACTCTCCTAGACAATACAGTCTCCACATACACTCCATTAACAAGCCCAACCAGCTTTCCTCAAACTTGTGAGAAGGGCTTTATTTCTGGAGACCTAAGGGCCAGGCAGCTCTTGCTATAGCCAGTTTTCATGAAGCACCCTCAGTGTTCAACATCAGCACCAGACCAGCTCTCCTATTTGACCAAAGAGAGCTGACATCTATCTAGAGGATAATGTGACACCTCCCAGCAACAATTTAAAAAAAAAAAAAGTTGTAATTAGGTTTCTACTTTAACAAGAACTGAAAATCATTTCTGAATTTCACAAGGAACTGCAACAATCACTAGGGAAAAAGACTAGAGTTTTTTGTTTGCAATGCTTAGTGGTATGTTTCAAGCATAAAGTAATATATAAACAGCATGGTATATATCGGACTTGACCCTGGAGGGAGAAGAAGGGAGGGTCCATATTCCCTTGCCTGTGTAAGTGCACCTGCACAGAGTTATCATCCAGCATCTCACATACCATTCTGTGTTTCATGTACACTTTTAGATGGGGTAAGGCAGAGATTAATTTTTTGGTTTAGTTACTTTGACTGCAAAAGTAAGGCTTACAATCAGAATTATCTTTGTCATGCACTGGCAGGAAGACAGACGGCATGATTTAATAGGTCTTTCCATCTTTAGCTTGTGGATTCTATAAAGTCACACAGAAACACACAGTCGACTTATACAAAGTGCTACCAGCTGTGATAGTAACGAAGGGTAAACTCACTGGAATATGAAAGTTTGACAAGATTTATGTTTGCATCTTTGTAAAGAGACTGTGGTGCAGTAGGCATGGCTGATTATTCACTTGACAGGGCTGTCACAGCCTACTGAACCTGCTTTACGTTCCTGTAACATTCAACGTACGAGGAAGGAGAGCATTTCTTTTTCAGAAGTAAGAGAGAGAAAAGGGGTGGGGGAGGCAGGAGTTTGGTCATTTGGGTGCGAGTATTCTGTAAGCAGTTAGTCTAAATATTGCTTCTTTTGAAATACTGCTGACCCTAGGGAAGCGGGTAAGAGACGGTGCTCAGCATTTCCTCCCCACCTGCCTCGCTCCCCTCTTACACAGAAAAGCACGCAAGTGTCAGCAAGAGCCACCTCTCCCGAGTTTTCCCTCCAGCGCTCTCCTGGAGGTATCTGCGATTGGTCCAGCAGCACGCACCTCCCTCCCCACATCGCCGAGTGAGACTCCCAGGGTACCTTCGCGATAAAGAAACCGGGCTGCAATTTGGCTTCCAGCGCTTCACCCTCTCTGATGAGGTAGAAGCAGAAAAGCTTTGAATATCTGAGCTGCGCAAAGAAGGTCTAAACCTGAAGGATCTCGCCACGGCTCTGTCACACTAACCCACCGCATGCCTCTGGACTGGGATTAGCTTTCTCTGCAGCTGAGATTTGCCCAGCTTTACTGCCTTCTTCCTCATCATTTCACATGCACGAGATGGATTTTGCTCACACTCCACAACCATCTTGGCTACAAGACCTAACAAATGAACAACAAGGGCCAGTTGACCGTGAGCAGAGAGAGACTGGTCTTGCCTGTGCAGTGACATTTCTACAACCCAACAGAATGCGATACCGACTGGCAGCAAACACAGGCCCAGATTTTAGCGACAGCCACGGTTTTCACTGCTGGAAAGAGGCTGCACCCAAACTTTTCCACATTCACGCTACGGCGGAAGACAAGGGGCTTGCTTAGCAGAGCTTGCAGAGTGCTTGCAGACATCACGGAGAAGCTAAACAATATATTAATTTGATTATCAAAGTCTTGCTTCAAGGGCAGAGGTGGCTAATCAGAATCCAGAGCATTTCAACAGACTAAGGAGTCATCCTGGAGAGACCACAATTAACTCTTCGTTTCTCCTACGGCACGTAGGCCTCCGTTTTCCCTCTAGCCTTTACAAGGCTATTGGTCAGCCCACCCGAGAGCTGAGCTAGGCATCGCTACGGCTTGTGCTGCCGTTTGAGCGAGCAGCCCCAAACCCCCAATACTCCAGAGGCAATGCTTGGCTCAGACTGGGGACTTTGGGTCTTGCAACGCAACAACCAGCGGGGGCAAACAGGCAGCTTCCGCGTGTGCGCTTTAATTATCTTTCATTAAAAATAAGACTACTGACACACTGTAGATTCAACACAGTCAAGCTCCATTTAGTAGCGTGTGCAATTACAGGCACATTCCCTGACACAAGATCCTGGCTGCTCAGAGAGCCTCCCATTTTACAAGCCTGAGTTGTGCTCCATCCTTCCATCTGCAGTTTCACTGCAGCCTCTCACACACGCACGCACACGCACATACACACACACCCCCCTCCCCATTTTCTCTTAGATAGGAAGGCAGTGGGACCAGGGATATGAAATTAGCATCAGATTTCTTTAGGAAAACATTTTAGCATTACCCAGGGAAGGCAGATGGGGGAGAAATAGGAACACGAGAGTAGAAAGGGAGCTAAATAAAGAGCACTAGTGACTCCTGAGGGCAACGCGCAGGCTCGCCATGGTACTCACTCAGGCTGCCCAGCTGTCGAATGACATTTGCCAGGGTGATGTTGGTCATGCATTCCAGCTCGCTTCGAACGCTAGGCAACGTCTGACGGCACAGGTGCCTTGGCTCAATGTTCCTCGTTACTAACGGCATGGTGGACCTGCTTCAGGCACTGTTCTGAAAGATGAAAAACAACCCAAAAAAGAAACAGGAAAGGATTACTCAACCGCAAATTCCAGGCACACCAGAGCCATGGTGTTCGTTTTTCCTGCTCTCAAACGGCTTTATTTATAAGCCTTCTTTCCCCCTCCCCACCCTTATAAAACTGGTTCATCTGAAATAAAGATCCTGCTGTTCTATGACTTGCAGTGACAGCAAAGCCCCACCAGCTCAGGTACAGAGGCAGAGATGGAAAACTACACATCTTCGCCCACATGCAAGGTGCTGCTGGCATTACCACAGCCGTTGTTCCCTTCCTACCCATCCGCCGCCTCTGAGCAGTCTCCTTCCTCCCACGCTCACGCACGGCGTCTTTGGCGAGTCTTACAAGCGCTTCTTCAGAAATATTTTAAACTTGCAATCAATAGGTTTGCTTAAACTGAGAGGATGGAGACGGGAGATGTTAAAAAAAAAAACAAACCAACCAACAACCCAACAGCTTCTTCCAGCACACCAAAGCACGCGTGGTGCCTCTCTCCTGGAGCAGCAGAGACAGGGCTCTCCTGAAACAACAGGAAGCGCTTGCAGCTGACCAGGAAACTTTCTGGTGACTGTTCCTTATCCTGCAGGCTGCACCCCTCTTCCCTTGGGAAATCCCCCGGGGCCGAGGTTTACACTGGACCATTGTTTTCATGCTACAGCAGTTTAATGTTGAGGGAGCTCTAATCAGGATGCAGGACTAGAGCGTGCTCAGAAAGAAGTCAAGATTGATTGTACAACAGTCAGGACAAACTTCCAGTTCTTTCTTTAAAAAAAAAATTAAAAAAAAAAAAAAGAAGAAGAAAACACAAGTGTCCGGAAGTTATGCTTTGGACAGAAAAAGCTTTTATGTGCAGGTCAGTGCCTTGAACTAACAAAAATCTCCTTTCCTAACAGGCTGAAACATTGAAGCAACAGACAGCTCCCTCTCAGATCGTCTGCCTCCAAGAGAGAGGAGGAAACTTGGGTAACATGCCTGAAATCTTTAAGGCTAAGTGAAAGCAAATACATCCCAACTTCTTGATTAATTTAGAAGGGGAAAGAATCACTTTTCTAGGTCAGCTAAGGAACAACCCCAGAGAAGCAGCCAGCTCCCATGTGATAGGCATGCTGATCTGCTTGGGCTGGGTGTAAAAATAAAACAGGAAGCTAACAGCTTGGGGAACATGGCTTCCTGTCACCAACAGCAAAAACCCGAGAACCATAAAAAATCAGCTGTTTGCTCTTGACTTTGAGCCACCCTTTGATAGTCTCTGTGGCAGCTGGCAGCTTATCTTTGAGGTCCAGGAGTCCTTCCTGGATGCTTTTCTATCAGGGTGTTAAGAGGAAGAAGTGGGCATTATCCCTCCTAATTACCTCACAAGCCAGATTTTGAATTGCTAAATTTGACCCATTAAGGCAGAGGAGTTCAAGAGCCGCAGCACACCGGGCGCACGGATATCTCCCAGACAAGCAGATGTAAGTTGCCATTTTGCAACGCCTCTACACGAGGGATTTCGCATGCTTGTCCCTGCACAAGGAAAGGGTCCCCACAACCGCACACCTTATAGAAGAGGGGAGCGAGATCCGCATCCGAATAAATAAAAGCAGAGACTCTCCGAGGACTGAAGTCTGTGTTGTTCTTCACCGTGTCCAAGCACTGCAGCAGCCATCAGTAACTGCTGGGATATTTAAAGAACAGGGTGAACTAAGGAAGGACCCTGACCTTCGCTTCTAAATACCCCGTGTTTTATCGATTACAGCCCAAGCCCTACAATCTTTTGTCAGCTTTAGCGCTTTATGCCAGACAAACTTTCCCAGCTCCCCCCAGACTGCAGTCTGCACCAACAAGCAGCTCTCATAAACAAGGCAGCATTTGCAGGCTGCCTGCATCGAGCTTCTCCCCCGTGCTTCCCCAGGGCTTGGCCAGGGAGCACACGCGGTCGGTGGGATCTGCAGAGCCGGAGTGGACAGCCCATCCGGCGAGCCCGGCTGGAAACCTTCCAGCTGCAGGACAGACAGAAGGAAAACAGCAAGAGGAAAAATAAGCCTGTAAGGGGGAAGAGATGTGAGTGTGCATGTATAAAAAAAGAGAGAAAACCTCCCCAAAGATCACAGGTATGCTAGGTCAGATAGCAGGCAGCACTAATCTCCGTCAGTATGGGGAGAACAGGGCAGAAAATGGAGTAGAGCCCCAAATACCCACAAATAAACAAATGCTCAGAATATTTTGTCTCTATACAGCCCCCCTGAAAGCATTTCCCTTCAAAGCATGTTTTGAAACTAAAAGCAAGGAGTAGTGGCCAAAGTTAATTTTTTTTTCCTCAGTAAAATACAATGGTACAGCACACATACATTATGAATTTGCACCAGTGCAAGACAGCAGCAATAAGGGCTAAGAAAAACACTCCCTTTATAGCCTAGCTCATCCTGCCAGCCACCCCCACCCTCCCAGCACAGCCTGCCACACTCCACTGCAGAATCAAGAGTTTCGCCCTCATGATTGCTACGACAGCCCTCCTCGCAAAGAGTATGGCACCATCGCTTCTTCCCAAGGCAACGGGGACGGCTCTGCCGCCCTGCTGTTGCTTGTAACACCAGTCAGGATCCAGCAAGCAGCAGTCAAACTAAAAGAGGAGATTAACCCCGTGGAGCACCGGAGACCAGCAAGGCAGGGAGGACAGGATGGGCTGTGGACAACCACCCTTCTGCTCTCCCAGCAGCCTCTGGGATAAAAGGCTGGGATAAAGCAAAATTTCCTCTGCTCTAAGCGGAAGGACAAGGAGCTTCAAGGTTTCAGATGTTTTTGTAGGGTGGAGGCAGGCAGATAGGAAATCTGGGACCTACAACCAGAGCTTGGTGCCAACATTAGCAAAAAGAGCAGTCGATGTCCTCACAAGAAGGCACTTCTCTGTTAGACCTCGTTTTTCCCCATGAGTCTGTGGAGGGTAGCTATAGCGATAACAGCTAATGGGCTCCTGTAAAACCTTCATGCCTCATGAGTAGGTGGGACAAAGACTAATAGTCTGGATTGGAAAATAAGTGGTGTATTTCGAAAGCAGCAGTCAGGAGGGGCAGAAAATCAAGTGTGGAGAAGGAACAAGGTATGAGAGCAGAGGGAGAAGGAGGAAGCAAAACACTGGAGACAGCACAAGGCGGGCCGGGAAGAGACACAGTAAATGAAACAAGGAAGGGACAGACTTAAAATGCTTTCCAGGAGGCTCTTGCTTTTATTCTTTAAGAGAGTCATTAAGAAGCTAATTGACAGCATGCTACCAGCAAGGGCCATCCAGAACCGCTTTACTTTCAGTGGTCAGGGCATGACAGCACAGCAGTTTTCCACCCCAGCTAGCCAGACTGGTCATCAGGCATTAGTCACTGTCACGTAACTACCACAGGACATATATAATAACTAAATCCTACCATTCAGAAGCAAGTTAAATGAACTGCAAGACCAAAACCCCTTAGCTTTCAGGCAAAGATAAGCATTTCCACTTGCTTGTTAATGTTGAAGTTTAGATTTGTTTCAGTACTAGAGTTTGGGGTGCACACGCTGTTTTTAAGAAGCTGCGAGAATGGTACACTGTGGGCATAGAGGACCTGCCCCGATACCGCTGTCATGGGAGAAGAGAGGGTGTTAAAAGTAAAAGGAAACTGCCTCTTAAACAGAAAACTCTCTGCAACAGATTTCTAATGAATATGCAAAAAAAAAAAAAAAA
>VYXH01002161.1:0-12203 GCA_013397275.1 Burhinus bistriatus
TAAAACTGCCACCGGTGGTGCTGTCTCTCTCCCTGCCATGTCAGCAGCTCACGCCCGAGCTGCAGGTGCTGGCATGAGCTAGCCACTTTTCCCAGCTTCGAAAAGCCCCAAAATGAGCTCTTTGCCAGCCGTTTTCACCTTGAACCCCTTCCCCAGTGCGGACTTCCCTACACTGCAGCGAGCCTCCTCAGCGAAGAGATGGGCTAATATATGTCTCAGTCACCAGTGTTGAGTGACTTCTTTGTGACAGTTCACCTTGTCTGGTGTGGCCATGAACAACTGTTTTGCCACAGCTAAATGGTGTAACATAAAAGCCAGGGTGACAAGGGAAGTTCAAGTCATTTATGGTTTTCCAGTCACATAAAATGCTCTGCTTTATTGTGTTAGCAGGATAGCAGAAACTGCAATACCAGTGAAGTACTGGAACAAGCCAAGAGGACTTTATTGAATTTGTAAGATTTTCCATGTGACAACCACCTTAAATGTGCCTGATGAATTCTTCTGTTGTGCAGGCTTTTGTGCTGTGTCATTCTTTAAGTACAAATAATCACTATGTCATTAGAATAAATGAATAGCAATTGTAGTAATTGCATCATGACCTCCTGGTGATTGGACTATGGCCATCTAATTGACTGTCAGTGTTCAGGGGCCCAGATCTACAGCTGTGAGTGATCATAATAGCTCAGGGAAAGGGCTGTGCAAGCTTATTCACCTGTGAGACAGTTCAGTTTCATACAGTATAATTTAGAACAAATTTTAAGTAGCTCTGATTTCTGGGGGTGCAAAAAAGTGAAGCTGCAATACAGCACATGTGGTAAGGATGAAATGCCTTCCCTGAGTTGCCTCATTACACTCTTCTAACCCTTCTCAGTACAGGCATGCTGGGTTTAGGACCAAAATTCACACCAAGCAGGACCCACCACACTCGAAAACTTCATCGATTTTCCTGGAGCAGGGAAATATTTTCTCCAGTTTTGTACAGCACTGAGCATGCTGAGGGCCTTCAATAATTCATCAACCACTTACACTAGCTAAGGAGAGAGAATCCAAAGTTTATAACCGCTGGAGTTATAAAAACAATCTGAAAATTCTTGCAAATTCTTAGAATACCTACTTCTTCTGAGTATGATGTTTTAATTTTTTAATGCATACATAAAATTTGATAATTTTAATGCAATCTTCCTGATGTGAAACCTGTACATTTAAAAAGCAGTTATTAGAATATTTAAGTACCCTGAGATGTTACTTTTTTAGAAGTATTCATACACTGAACAAAACAACCATATACAACAAAGACAGTGAGCAAGGATTTTCTCACAGGCCAACGGGTTCAAGTCTTTAGAACTAGTTTTTATTACTGGTACAGATAAGAAGTACCTCAGAGGTCTTGGGGATTAACAGGTTTCTTGAAAAGGGGAAAAAAGTGTCCAAATAACTGAGTACAGAAGTAACTCAATAGCACTTCTAGTCAAACAAGAGAAACTTCTCACTCTAAGACAGGCAAACAGACTGTCAGACCCATAGAGACAGTCGCAGGGTATCTAGAATATCATCAGCTTACAAAATATTCTGGTATTAACATCATCAGGCCTGCTTATTCACCCTACTCCAAATTTCTATACCTGTGTATAAAAATAGCAACCTTCTAAAACCACATTAATGGGGTGATATGTCTCTCTTGCGAAAATGGCAGTGCTAGTAAAATTGATGAGAAGCCTAAATTTTTTTTTGCCTTCTACCAGTACACAGCTAGAATAGTGATTGTCTTCTCCTAACCCGCAGCAGATTTCCCTGTTCCCTGCCCTCCTTCTCCAGGATCCTGGGACGGTCAGACAACGCTGCTGTCTACATGATTTGCTCCTTTAGTGGGTGCAACAGGGAGAACCCAGCAGAACCTTCAGTCTGAAGGGAGCTTGAGTATCCAAGGGGATCACATTACTGAATTCTGCAAAGGGTATTTGATAAACAGATTACAGATTATTTTAACAAGAGATTCAATTTTCTTACAGTAGACAGAAGATCAGGCTCACCCAAACTCTGTTTAGTACAAATCCCAGAGTAGTGAAGAGACAATGTTTCCGAGACATTTTTCCACTCCCCTGATCCCCTGTCTGACTGGTTTACAAAGTAGAGGCGTGCTCTAAGTTATGTTTCAGATGTGTTACAGTGATAACCCTGGTCCCTCAGCATCACCTGCACACCCTAAAGAGACTGACCTCTCGAAAACCACCCTGTTCCTCTCAGATAATTTCCTCGCTCCAGCAGTGGCAAAACCATAGCACAAAACCAGTCATAGACAGTATGTAGAAGAAAAAAAGCAGTTGTTTCTCTTTGTAATTTGTACTGGTTGCATAGCCAGACCTAGCAGGCAAAGGTCAGACTAGAAAATAGCAATTTTTTTATTAAACCACTGTTTTGATGCAACTCTTATTTTAACAATCATAATTGGCAGTCAATGTATGCCAAACTCACCTGTTAGCTCAAGGTTAGCATTTTTTTTTCCTCATTACAAACATATATTTTTAAATTATTAGAGCATTTATTCAAGCAACATCTAGACATTCTTAAAAGTGTTACAAACTGCTTGGTCTTTCATTCCTGCATAGTAACTTTTGAAAGTATCTTGCTCAGAAAAAATAGTTACAAGGACAATAAACTGTGAAGGCCAAGAAAAGTTAGTCAATACCAAGTTAATGATAGATTGTTCCATTTCATTTGGAGCTTTCTAAGAGAAAATATTGGTTTTGGTTTTTAGTATTTCAGCTAGTCGTCTAACCCTAGATTACCCATATCTGCTGTATTCTGTACTATTTATGCTTAAACCATCCTAGTAGCATCAGGTGGGGTATGTTCTCCAAAATATTCTCACAATAGGAAATCAGTTTCTGAACTGATTGCCAAGGACTATTACTGACTTTCATCCTATTAGATCAGTAAAAGCCTTTAACACTTAGTGGGTTGAGAAGGATAAAACACCAGCCTCACCTATTCTCCACTCTGTGGCTGAAGGTGTAAGAAAAGCAGGCACAGAACTGATACTTAACAATATCAGCTTACCTGGGAAAGATACGAAGGGGAGAGAGACAGTGTATAATGCTGTTTATTCCTTGTTCCTGATTTTTACATTGGGAAAATCACAAACTGAACAATATACATTGGCAAATTCCACATCTTGTCTGTTCTAAATAGGATTTTACATATTATGTATGCATATAACAGGTATAAAGACTTATACCTGTACACAGGGATATTATGGATCTCCTGTCTCTTAAGCTGTTAAAACACAGAAAAGAGAGGAACTCTTACCCTAACCAAACATTTAAATGAGGAGAAAAAACATTAGCTCAGCATCAGATTCTCTTTTGGTGTCTAATGTTAATACTAAACTTCACATGAAGAACATTTATTTCTGTTATAGAGAAATTACTTATAAAAAGTCTGCTCTGGGGAATGAATAATAGGTGCTAAACACAAATACACTAAAGGCCAAATTGTCAGTGTCTTAAAATTCCATCCTAGGACTGTATACGCACAGTCTTTTGCATTCTCAGAACAAATGTTTGGATAAGACTATTGGGTATCCAACCATGACGTTATCAATACTTGCACAAAAGTGCCCATTTGTGCCTGCAAAGCTGGTTTGGGGTTCATCTGTGTACTGGGGGTATTCACTTGAACCCAAATACTCTTTTACAATATATGTCAATTTTCAAAATCTTAGCCTTCACTACAACGCTACAAGGAGTCTGCTTGACTTTGTCAGAGAAAATCTAATTTACTATGCTGCCTCACGGGTAGGAAACATATCGTGCCCCAGCTAAATCAAATAATCATTCCTCACTCTTCTTCAAAACAACTGGGACAGCAATGTGTGTCTTTTGCAAATACATATCCAGAAAGGGGCAGTTCCCTATCCTGGCAGGCATTTATAGTTAATTTACAAGTCAGACAGAATTACAATGTCTTTTCCTGGGAGGACACAGCTATAGCACACAGCACTCTTTATGGCCCTGACTTTTGCCTTCAAACCATCTTGTCTGCACTGCTGACCATGAGGCTAATGGCTGGGAATCCTTTTTTGACTTTCTAATAACCAAATAATCTGTCACCCTGATGCAAAATATTCAGCTGACTTAATTGCCTTAGCCAGCCTTTCTGCAAATGTTGCTTTTGGTCAGACTGGTCCTTTTAAAATCTGCAATATATGTTTGGTGGCATATATTTGTGTTAGTGAAGGTTTGGGTTGTGTAAATACTGCAAAAAGCAGAATTTCTCCTAAATAGACCACAATTTATTATCACCTACCTATTTCTTACATATTGAAAGGATAGAGGCAATGAGAGATTTTAAATGAATGGAAGTATAGCACATTCATATCACAAATGTAGTGCTCTTAAAATAGTATTTGTTTTCTTCAGCCTCACCTGGGACATGTTTTAATTCTGTATGGTTAAATTAAAAAAGGAGAACAAAGAAACAAAACTGTAGAAGGATTCTTGCTGCTGCAAAAAGGGACAAAAACATTTACCTTTTCATCATATGTAAAGGTAGAAAATTATTTAAACATGCTGCGGCTTCTAAAGCTTAGCTATATCACTTCAAGGCATCTCTGCCAAAATCTTATTTTTTATCACAATTACCTTCCAAGGTTTTGACCTCAGCTAAAACTTTTCAGTGTAAGTTTTGTGAATTACCTTAGACTCAGTCTATGTGGACTAATATTCAAGTAATAGCTGCAAGATAAAAGTATCTCTTATATGTTGTAAATAATGGTTTTGTCCATGCTGCAGTGGACACTGGACACTGTCTCAGTGACTATTTCAATGCGTGTTACATTATTATTTCACTGGCAGGCACTGAACGCATCTTTGTTTGAAGACACATACCATCTTAATTATATCATATACTCAAGTGTTTCGTGCTTCTTTGCAGACACTGTTACTTGGGCTGTAATTGGATTGCTGGCACACAGCTGCAAACACAATAAAGAATCCTCTTTGGGTGCTGCCTAAAATGTTCCGCTATTTCATATAAGAGCTCCTTACATGGCCTGTTTATCTTTGGTTTTTCTGAATAAGTAAGTGGAGAGGAAAGGTTTATTTAGGGTAGATTTCAATCTCAGCTGAATTCAGTGCAAAATTTTGTGAATGTGAACACATTGGATCATTAAAGTCTTCTGCTGTCTTTCATATTTTGTCAAAATTTAATCGGCCAAACTGCATGCATTGAAAGGTTTCAGAAACATGCTGTCTCATATATATGTAAGTGCAGGATGCTAGCTGTGTATCTACACTTACAAAAGGTACTTTGTGCATACCTTTCTTTTTTTCAAATGTATTGGAATTTGTCCTTTTTAATTTCTTTAGTACTACAGTATATATACCATATTTTGCTACAGTTGCTATGGGAACTGTATATTACTGAATGGCAGACAACATTTGGTAAGCAGGACATAAGAGAACACAAATTTGAACTCTCCTTAGCTAGGCTTTGGATATGTTTGGACTTCTGCAAAGTATCTTTTGTGAAAAATAAATCTAATCCTGTTTTTTCCTGTGTGAAAGCTCTTAATGCTTATCTGTCTTTTTTCTTCACAAACTCTCTTGCTGTCAACTATATAGCATTGTCCATGAGAAGAGAAGTTAGTGAACCAAATAAAAAGACATATTACTTGGAAGGATGCTACACAGGACAGTCCCAGAAATGGATTAACTACAGGGGAAGAAAACCTGCACTTGTGAGTATTTTTATAAATCCAACCCAGGAGGCACGGCATATTGAAATTATTTTCTTTCTCCCTCCCTCACTCAACTATTAAGCTATCCTATCTCATTCTCATTTTTCCCCTAGCCTATTTTAAAGAAAATATAAATTCATGAAAAAAATTATGGCAAGCTACATGCATTTAATTTGTAAAACTGGCAGGACTGCATTACAGATAGCATGAGTGTTTTCTTATCCATGAAGTTTCTTACCTAGGGGAAAAACACCTTAAATAATCATCTCAACACACTTGTCATGTACACTCATGTCATGAGATTCAATGTACCTTTTGTAAATGTAAATGTTCTTAACTAAATAATGTATAATAAGAGGCTGAAGTCAGCAATATCTACAACAGTATCAACGTGTTATGTTCCATACATAATTACTAGTCACTGTGCTACATTATTAAAGGAGAATGCATTTGTTTAAAAACTAAGAAGGTTTTAAAAATATAGCTTAGGTCACTTACAAGGCTACAGTTGCTAAGATGAAGCACTGATAGTTCTGTATCTAGCATCATGAATTTGAAGCACCTGACTGAAAGAAGTCTTGTGCTGGTAATGTAAGTTACCTCTTTCACCCCTCTCACTTCTCTGACCTCTATTCTTTCACATTTTCTCCAAGCCCATCATCGCTTGGCCCACTGCAGACAAACATAAGATCGCTCTGCCTATATTTCATGCTGACATGGCACGAGCTGGCTCTGATTCAAAAGGGGCAAGGATGTTTCTATGCTGGTCCCCAAAGGCAAGAGGTTTACCAGTGAGAGAGAAATAGAGCTTAATCTATTTTCTATTAATTCAGGGCAGCCTAGATCCCCTAAGTCTAGGGAAGCCTCAAGGCTATGGCAACTTGTATGAAAGTCTCAATAAGCTTCCAGGTACTTTGAGAATGCATCGAATAAAAAGTCAGCTTGAAAAGGGGCTATACTCTTCCTACATCTGAGGGTGGAAGAGAAGAACTGAGAAGGGGCTTTGCTCAGGAACGCAGGGGTTTTACTGGTCCTCTGTACTTCGTCTTGTTCTCCTGAAAGTATGAGGACAATAGGCTAATAGGTTCTTGGTATTTTTTGTGCCATTAAACACATGTGATTTGAAATAAAACAAAACTAAAACCCACATGCTGCATATAACTAAGTGATAAAATGGGTATCTCAAGGCATGAGATTTCATTGAGTTATCAGTCTTTCATCGCTCTTTCTCCCCTATCTCCCTGTCTTTTTCTGATATCACAAACAAACCCATTATTTATACTCTTCAATGAATGAAGGATAAAGTGACTTATCAAAGTGTCTCTTTTTGTGATGTTTACTGTTATCAATCAGGAGGCTTTTCTTCCATTTTCTTTGATTTAGATATAAAACCCTTCTTTTGAGGAGACATTCTCTTTCTGTGTTAGGCCTAAAATGTTCTTTTTACCTATGGTTAATGAAGAGCTTGGGTTTGGTTTTCATGTCTCACATATTTTTATATTCCAGGCTACTACTTACCTTCCTAATTTTCTATTTTGTGAAAATAAGGGTGTGGAAGCAGAAGCATGTAATAGAGCATAAAATGAATGAAGACTGTGAAAGTAAAGTTATACATAGAAAGTGGTGTTTTTTAAATGCCAGTAATAACCTGCAAGGTGTAGTCTTCACAACAGAATAATTTCATCATGGAATCCTGGTGTCCAGATTCAAAATGAAAAAGCCAGAAGGGGAAAAGAAGGAAGGAAAGAGTATATGAAGAGTGCTGACAGTAAGAAGCTGGCACTTTGTAGCGTTCAAATACACAGGCTATCATGTTTAAATAATAAGGATACCCATAGCCCTATACACAACTTTTGAACAATATGCAAAGAAATAATAGAATGTCAGGAAAAAATGTTGCCTTAGCATGCCACACCTGTATTTAAAACATTGCCTTGCATCTATTGTGACTATTAAGTCAAGCACATGAAAATATTTGTTACTCAGAAATCTCTGAAAGTTTCTGATTGGAAATTGTAAGCTGAAGTCATTGAAGATTTGGTCCATTTCTCATGTAGAAAATCAGGCCTAATAAGTTGTCAAAGTGCTTCTCAGATACTTCTGGTTTGCAGGTTTTTTTCATGCTTCATGCAATTTGATTCATTTATCTCTGTAGTTCTCACTTCTTAAGCAAGCAGACACATTAGTACTTAACGCTGTTAGATTCTGAAATCTCCCTTTTGAGCTCATCTCAGCATGCCTCCATGTCCTCTTTGCTCTTTTAATTTTTAAAAATTATTCTTTTACTGTGCACTGTAACTTTATTTGAGAACACCATCAATTATTTTACATTGATTATTGCCTAATTTGGCTGATTTTGACATCTCATTTGATGCTATATGCCAATAATTTTTAAAAGTCTCCTCCATTAATACACACTCAATGGGTAAGAGACAAGTGTAAACGGGATGTCTGAAGCTCTTCTTTTATCATACAAAAACATTGATTAAACAGGTTGAATTTGCATACACTGAAATGAATATTAATCTGTCATAGTAACAGCAGTTTTCAACCTCAGGAAGCAGGGGTAGGCATAAATTAAGTGATAATCCAGATGGCTTTAGTAACAAAATGACCTTTTTGCATTTTACAGCAGTTATTTACTGCTTTGGTCATCACTGTATTTTTCTATTGAAAGCACATCCAGGCAGATCATCAATAGTTCCATTTAGAAGAAAGAGAAGCAAAATGCCCACACTGTGGTGTCAATAGACTGCTAAAATAGAGTTTGACTGTCAAAAGAGTAGAATTTTACTCTGTGCTTCAAAAGCAGGTATCTGGCCTGTCACTGCAGAAATGGAGCTGTGGTTTTAAATACATCTTTGTTGACCACTTAATACAAATTTCAGCATGGTCTGTTATTATGCAAAGGAGTGATAAAGATGAAAACAGGGTTAAGGTAACTTTATCTTGCTGATCAAAATTGTCAGCAGAGTAAGTTTGCACCTATCCAGTTATTCAGCTGATATTGCAATCCACACAACACCTTTTTCAGCACTGTTTTTTACAATTCATTTCAGTATTCCCTATTTGTTTGCTATCTCTCTGCTGCAGTAGCTTGAATGACAATTAACACTAGGATTACCTAAGTATATATACTATAGATATACTAGTAGATTAATATATTAGCATAAATTAGTAAATATATATTAACTATATATGTATTTAGTATCAGATATTAGATATATATACAATATATACTATTACATATGTATATATATAAGATATATCAGATGTGTGCCACGGTTGGATACATATTACAATTAAAACTAGGATGACTGTGTCTTCTTGCACTCTTTTTTCTTTCTTTTGCTCTAAAGAGAAGTCAAAGTAAGGTGAGGAAGAAAAAGCATTACTTTGCAATCTCAGAGGGTTTTTGCCACCTAGAATCATAGAACCACAGGACAGCTCAAGTTGGAAGGGAACCATAAGGAACATTGAGTCCAACACTCTGCTCCACGTAGAACTACCTAAAACTAAGACATGTGAGTAAGACCATCTTCCAGGTGCTTCTTGAACTCTGACAGGCTTGGTGCAGTGACCGCTTCCCTGGGGAGCCTGTTCCAGTGACCAACCACCATCTCAGTGAAGAACCTTTTCCTAATGTCCAATCTGAATTCACCCTGATGCAGCTTCATTCCATTTCCTCATGTCTTAACGCTGGTCACCAGACAGAGGAGATCAGTACACTCTTCCTCCACTGCCCACCTGGAGGAAGCTGTAGACTACTTTTTCAGATGAATCATACTTCCCTGAGAGTCATTCTAGCACAAGAAAAAGTATTTTTTTATTTCACTATTTTAGCACAGTAGGGTGAATTCAGAGATTATTTTCATACTATTTTACCCCTAAACGAAGACTGAACAAAAATGCATCAGCACATTAGAGGTGCAGATGGGGTCTTCAAGCACAACCAACAGGAGATGAAAGATAGACAGGCAAGCTGGTGAAACAGACACTCTCTTGGGAAATCACACAAAAGTTTAACTTTGGGACTCCAGAAAGAAAAACACAAGCCACTGCTGCCCAAGATGAATAGCCAGGACTCTCTAGTGGAATTCAATAACAACTCATATCCTCTGTGACTCGTCACAGAAGGTGGTCAGTAACAAATGCTTAGCCACAGATCCAGAGGACAGGCCAAAAAGATCAATATTTATGTTAATCCAGTGATCATTACATACCATGCACACAGGACAAAGGAGCTCAAAGTGCCTCAGCTGGTAGTGACAGCAGTCTTATAAAAGATCTTGCACCATCTAGCCTGACACATTCAGGTCAGAATTTTACTTTCTCAGAACCTCACCTACATACAAATTTGTCTTTTGTATAATGCTGAGCTTTACTGAGCTTAGATATTGTGAATTGCATTATAAGGACACAAAATAAAGCTTTGTGCAACTCTCCGTCCACTTACTCTCTACAGAAAAGAGAAATACAATTCAGCCTTTGTTCACTGAGCAAACATGTAGATATACACACCCTAAACTGAAATGCCCTTTGATGCAGAACATCATCCACTGCAGCACGAATGGTTGCTATTACAGTTCTCATGCAGTGGATCCCTTATTGGAATAGGCACCCGTTTCAAAACTTGCTTGGAAACACATTATTACACAGACTGACAGGATCTAATGCAAACACTACCTCAGGGGTAATTCCTGAACAAAAGAGAAAACAGGACCTTTCCTGATACCAGTTTATGTACACCATAGTGTCATGCTTCTTCATATTCACTGGAACTCACTACAAAGGAGAGGAGAAGGTGTTGAAATCCCTGCCTTCAACGCAACTTTTTTTAAAACAGTGAGTATAGATTCACCATTAGGGCAGCAGGGACACCTATAGGACCTTTGCACAGTGAAATTTGAACCCCTTCTCAGTAGAATATATATCACCTTTAATAACAGCTCAACTGCTCTGACACTGCTCAGGCATTGCCTACTTTAATTGTATTTCAGAAGGGCAAACAGCTATATACATCAGTCAACTACATTTCCTTTTCGTTATTATGTTATACCTTACTGGGAAACTCTGAGCCATCTAAAAAGGAAAGTTAATTTTCAATCTCATTTCCCAAATCTCAAGGGACAATATGGCCTTGAAGTTTAAAGATTAGTAATTCAATTTATGAAAAAAATTGGGAAATAAAATGGAACTCTGCATCAGGTCATTGTTCGCTAATGTTTATATATGCATACACTTTGTCACCTTTATCATCTATACGGAGTGCAATTACAGAGCTAGGTGTCTCTTTAGCCCGTACTTGAACAGACAGAGTGCTTATGCAGGGCAAGACAACAAAGTCAGCTGTTGAACCCTGCACAAACATACTTTATGTATGCAAATAAATCTACATAGTATTTACAGCATTATACCAGACACTACACTTTCTAAACTGGTGTTACTCCCTTGGATTCAGAGAAATTACTGCTAATTTAATTGTCTATATTAGAATCAGATCTAGTCTATTTCTTCAGATAGAAATACCTTTTTAGTCCTCCAGTTAATCCATGGGGTGAGTTTTACAGTTTCCCACAAATAATAAAGGGAGAATGCGATGCAGTGAATGAGCTTTCTGTGAAAATCCCACTTCAGGTGACTCAAGAATCTTGAGTTAAAGGGTTAGATATTGTGCCTGCATTATATCTTAATTGTCCTACTTTCAAAAGTATACATTTACTTGGAAATAATTTACGTATTTGTCTTAATTACTGTGAAGGCACTATCTACTTCCCTAGTACTTTTATGAAGATTATCTGACACACTATCAGAAGTAAAACCCACATAAAACAAAATTGACATTTACTTAACCTCATGATGAAAGCTGTAATAATAACTGTTCATCCTAAATCTTTCATTTTACCTCTTTCTCATAGGTTCGTAAAATTAAGATAAGCTTTGTACAACTCTCTGAAGTAACCAAGTCCCAAATCACTTAGAAATAAGGCCCTCAGGTTAATTCTAGATATATTACACCAGCAGCAGAAAACCTAGCCCTAGAGTTTTATAGGTCAAAACCAACCTCCAACTAGAAACTAACAAGTTGTGAGTGCAGTGCTCACACTGACTGATTACAATTAGCATGAAACTGCACTGGAAAAGTGGATATCCCTATTGTGAAACAGCTTCAATTTCCAGATGGTCCTATTAAGATGTAGCCTCGAGTATTGCAAATTACATGACTGTAGTCTTTGGATCCAATCCTCAGTTGGCACTGACTCTCAGAGATAGGATATTACTCTTTATATTTAAATAGTATTTAAATGAGGCCAAATCTCACAAATTTTATTGTTCCTTAAAGGAATATTAACCTTTGAAGGTGTTTCTGCTTGCTACTGACTCACATGGGAAAAAAAATATGGTGGCAGGATCTCGCACACAATTCTTCATATAATGCATAAGTATGTACAGAGTCATAGAGGGA
>VYXH01002161.1:12227-33072 GCA_013397275.1 Burhinus bistriatus
TAGAGGGATAACACAGTTCAAGTAGTGTATACTTAAATTCACCACCTGCGATATCATGCTCAGTTCTTACACAGTGACAGAAAAAGTGGCACCAGATTCACCACTGAGACAACTCTGCATTTCATATCTCTTCACAATATAAAGTTTCACCTGTGTGTGTTCTGACTGTTTTCTCCTGTTACTCCCTCAGGAGTCCAGAAATCCCATATAAATGTTGTTTAAAGGCATTTCAGGAAGCAGGTGAGTGGAAAGAACATAATAACCACATTGCTGGGGGATGTTCCATCATCCAAACACATAAAATGAGTACAGGCACTATGAAAGTGAGAACATGGAAAGAACTCTATGGAGATCTACAGGAGGACCAGGTCAGCCACAGCTGCTGCAAGTGGCTCTGGCAGTTAGCAATTGGTACGATTAAGATGTACCTCTAAGGACTCACCAGGGCTCATTAGATATTCCAAAGCCAACTAAGACACAAAGCTGGGAAAAATTCTTATGGGTAAGTACAGTCTTACTAAAGGGTTTTAGTTCAATCTTCTTTCTAATCACTGCCGTGTTATCTACAGCTTCAAGTAGCCTTCTCTTTTAATCTGTCTGACTTGACCTGTAAGAAAAATGAGTAATCTAACAGACATCACATCCCTTTGTGGTCACTGGGGTGTTCAGCTGCTCTTGCAATACCCTGCACCACAGTTCAGTTTTCTAGGATATGCATGAAGATTTGGGGACCTGGTAGTGAGACGTGTGGGGGAAAAACATCTTACACTGACAAGCCTTAGCAAAGTAAGTTTCCTGGCATGTTGTAGTTCTGTGGGGAAAATGCCTAAACCCTCAGGGCTTATGCAAGGGATTTCTAACGGGTACTCACAGCAAACATGAGATACTTGAAACCACACAGGTCATCCCACATACTGAATTCTGTGGTTTCTTATCATATGCAAAGTAATGGCTCCACATGTAATCAGTACTTATGCTTCTCAAAGCCTAACTTCAGCAGGCTTGAATATTTATTTCCAGTTTTAAATAGAATGGTATGGCTTAGAGTTGTACCAGAGAATCCATAGCCAAATCTGCCCTAAACCCCAGAAGCCTGGCAGTTTGCTTCATACTGTCTATGCTTCCCTGAAGGACTGCATTTTCTGTATCACCATTTTTATTGACGGTTCCAGTTTTAATGAGCAGGATGACTCATCCAGTGTTTAAGCTATTGTAGTATCAAACCTTAGAAGGGAGAAGCAAGAATTTGTTTCTAACTTGTACACTCTAAAGACGATTTTGTATTATAAGTAGACAGCATTTTTTTTCACTTTTTATGGTAGTTATGCAAACCCATAAAGGAGAGGTACGGAGGCCTCAAAAAGATCACAGGCAGTCTGAGAGCTCCAGCTCAGTAACATATGTAGCTAATTGTTATCTTTGTTACTACAAGAAAACTACTTAGTACTGCCTGTAATACAGAAAATTAAAGGCTATATATAAAAGGGATACGCAAAAGCCACCCACTACTGCAATAGAGGCAATGCGATTAATCACTACATGCACTGCCAAAGAAAGATTTGCTTGTAATTACAGAAAAATATAACCTTCTATGGGCAGAAAGGAGAGTAAAAAAATGAGAATAAAAATAAGTAGCAGAGCACAACAGACACAGGAATACAATTGCTAAGCCTTTAATAACTTATCAAAGTGCCCTCCCTGACTGCTTACACCAATCCTTCCTAATCAGTTGGACGTTTTTATTTATTTATTTCCTTCTGTCTGGAACAGTAGCTGCTATCAAGGACAGCAGGCTGAGCAGAAAATCTTCTGTAAATAATAAATATCCTTCCACCTTAACTATACTCCTCTCAAAAAATAAATAAATAGAATCATTGACTGATGAACATGTATTTAGCCAGGCTTGGTTTTTCTCTCTTTCCAAGTATCTGTCCCTACCTTTGATTTGCTTGCTTTTGCCTCTTAATGTTTTTTCCTGCAGTGATGATAAAGGAAGCCTGTCCATTGGTTTTCTGTTTGAGCATACTCTATATGGACAGTGCTAGGTAGGAAGAAGGCTGTTCAGTTTTTAATGCCTTTAAATGCTTTTGGTACTGAGTTTGGTTTTAGTTTTCTACTTAGGGACATATTCTCCCTGCTTCTAGTGTGAAGACAAATAATAGTACACACCCTTTCTTCTGTTTGCTGTATTTCTATGTTAAATAGAGGGCTGAAGTGACTGAAGCACTCACTGTGCACTAGAATTAAAGTCCAGGTTAATGTCCACAGAAAGGAGAAGGAGCTCCTCCACTCCCCTACATGGTAAACTTGCATAGGTAGGGAAGACAGAAACATCTCCAGGCTGATACTCCTAGTTGACTGCAGGTAAAGGGAGAGTGGTCATTTTGATAATGCAGATACATTGTCAAAGTTTAGAGTCCACTTTTTGTTGTATAATGAGCACAGCAGCCAGTCAGTGTTTTCTGTAACCAGAGTCCCACTCCCTCACAGCCACAAAAAGTGAAGCTAAAGCAAACAAGAAAAATCAAGGCTCTTATCTCAAAATAAATGAATGTTTGCATTTGAATCACAACATGAAAACGTACGAGCCCAGATACTCTTTTAAAATTTGCTTTAAAAAGTTCCCCCAAGAAAATTAATTCAAATGGTGCATTGAACATACATCTTAAGTCAGAAATCTAATACAACACTGCTTCCTTCGGTTTCTGAAAGATGGCCTCAAAGTTACAGAGGGCTGTGAGCCTCAGGGGAAGCTATCTGATCATAGAGGATCTTGGCAGGCCTTGTGTCTGAGTGTAATATCAGATATGTCCTCATGAATTGGAAATTCTTGGTAGTAAATAAAGAATTCAGCACAATAGATACTCAGTACAAAGAGATTCAGGGTCACATTTAAAGCCTTTGATGGGCAAAGCAAGGTCACCCCAGGACTGCTGTGACCCTCTGAGCCCCAGGACAGAGCCGCCTAATTCCAGCAGGGTCATTTTTTCCTGAACTCAGATATCAGGCTGCATGTGAAGATTCACCCCAAAAAGTTCCCTTTGTCTTTCTACAGAACTACTCATGGCTGCCCATTGCTAACTTTCTTGTCTGGTGTTGCAGCCTGCTTCTCTGAAATGACAAGAGTGCAATGCATACTAGTATACTAGTTTCTACACTCAAACACTATGTAGTATGAGCCTGTCATGGATGGCAAAACACATTAATTGTGACTTAAAATCTGCACTTTATGCAGAAAGTTTCCACAGAGTAGCAGTTCAAGCTCCATTTCGTGAACACTATTGGCACAGTATGACCAACAAGAATTTTAAAAAGGAACAGCTTCATTTTATTACAAGCTTTTAGATAGCTCTCCCTGTCTCAGACAGCTTAATAAAATTCAGACGCTACTTTAAAAAAAAATACTGGAGGGATATTGCTTTTGAAATGTAGACCCAGCACAGGTAAATGATGATTAGACAAGGGGCCACACACCTGGATCATTGCTTTGCCCTGAAGGTAAAACTAGCAAGGTTCATATAAAGAGAAAGAAAAAACAAAAGAAAAAAAAACCCTCTTCAGAGGATAAGAGCTGTCAATAGAAATGTAATAGCACAGAAATAAAGAATATGAAAGCTACAAAGAGTAGCAAATAGCTAAACTACCTGTAGGAATCTGTCATTATGCTTCTGGAACATTATGGTAGTTAAAAAAGACTCTATTAATAATGTTTAGTGGTTCAAAATCTCTAGGAAAATTCATCTAGCCTGATGCTTTATAGCTACCACTTTAAAAACAGCTTCCAAGCATTCTTTGTTTGGCCGACTTATGTTTCAAATCTGTGCGAATCTGATACCTGAAGAACTCATACACATTGAAAACACTTTTAAAAAGATCTTCTAAGTGTATTTATATGTATGCATTTACATATAAGAGGAAATCCTTATAGAATAATGGTTTGCATCAATAACAGTTTACTTTTTTTCTCCCATCATTACTTGGTGTATTTTGTGTCATAGGAAAAGCGTCAACCTACTATGTAAAAGGTCAATATAGAACAATTAGTTGGTTTACTTAAGGACACAGTCTTTGCCAGAAGTAAGACAAAAACTTTGAGTCCAAAGACAATGGTGGTTTTTTTACTTTCATTCTATTTACAATTTTTAGCCTCTTGTTGCTACTCATTTAGATAAACTTCGCATGGTGAAGCGGAAAGAAACAATACATACTAACAGTGGACGGATTACACTTTCCAAGAAGTGTTTTAGAATTTTGACTGTGACACTAAGAAGGAAATTGTAAGGTAGACTGGAACTACTATTTTCTTTGGCCAAAACAAAAACTAAACAAAAACAAAACAAACAAACAAACAAAAACAAAACAAAACAAAACAAAAAAACCACACTCACACAAAAAAAGAAAACAAAAAAACTCCAAACCCACAAAACAAAACAAAAAGTAAATCAGACTATAAGGCAAAGAGCAAACAATGGGAGGATTTTAGCAGCAAAGATGCTATACATCTTCAGAAAGTCTGATTATGTTATTTCTCTGCAAACTTCATAATGATAACTTATCTGAATTTGTTACAATGTTATCTCTTAATTTCCAGTCATTTGATTTTGTATTTTAAAAGTGATTCCCTGAAAAGCTTCACAAGAACATTAAATCAATAAATGTCAACACCTCATACAAAATAGAGATGATTTATTTCTCTACTTCGTCTAAAAAGATAATTGCATGGAAATCTGATGGGTACAAATAACATCTCAAGGTAACTAGATGAGTCAGTAACAATGTTATATACAGTTCAAAGGGTAAAGAAAAAAGCCAAAGGCACAAATTTTATAGCTGGTCCTTGATAAAAAATTGGCTTATATATATGATTTATATTTGTTCATACACTCCTGGAAGTGTAGTTAATAATTTCTCATAAAGCAGAAATTATTTTTGAAACCTAACTGGACTGAAAAGGTGTTTTCTTTCATTTGCTTTTTTAGTTGCCTAAAATCCTGAGATTTTACGTCTGTACATCCAGTCCATAATCTGTACCATCACACACACGGATTTGGCACTTACAGTAGGAGTTTATGAACAAAATCAGCAGAAAGATTTTGGAGCATTAAATCACACAGATCATTAAATGCTTTCAATACTGCTATTATTTACTGCAACCTCCAGATGGAAAGTTAAGGAGGAAGAAGGCAAAAGTTGTCTAATTAAAGAGGATTGTGGTTTTCTTTATGAGTGCTGAAATTGTTCACTTATCTTACATTATATTCTTCCTGTGACAATGTTATATCAGCCTTTCTCTTCAGAATAATTTCATTCTGTGGTCCTCATGCAGATTTCAGTTAGGTATTACTCAGAGAAACTCTAACTGAATTCAGTAGGACTTGGCTGCTTACAAACAAAACCTTATATTTTATTCAAGCTCATCCAAACCACTTTCTCCATAGGAAAATTCTCTCATTTACCAAATATTCTGCTTCTGTTTTTCTTTTTCCTTAAATAATTTTTAAAGTTCCAGGCAACTCATTTACCCAGTGTGGTCTTTTCAGGACCTTCCACAAGCTCTTAACTTTGTAGTCTTCGGGAGCTATTCCTGCACAATCATTCTTCAGGGTCTTAGGATGCCCTTCATGAGTCACCAGAAGAGTTAAATACCAGAAAACTGGGTTTAACACTGTAAACTGCTAACATACAGAAAGAGTTAGATAGAAAAGGGAATATGAAATACTTCTGCATGTCCCAGTGGAAAACGAAGCAGAAATCCCACGCTAATGCCGACTGAAGCAAGCAAGCTAGGAAATCCACGTGGGTGTAACATAACAACATACAGCCAGATGTACCAATTCATATCTGGAAGTAATATAGCTGCAACATATAGACCATTTAAGAGCTTCTGCCACATTGAAATGTTCTTAGACACATAGCTGACCCATTAGGTGTTTGAGTACAAAATCAGATCAAAAATGTCTGTGCTTGGAACACCTGAGGTTCCAGACCCTCAGTATAGCACTGAAATGCTTGAGCTGCTCAACATTTATCTCAAGCCTAAACTCCAGAGGGATTTCAGAGCTTCCATACTCTGTGTGATTCCAAATACTTCCCAAAATCCTTTTTGGTTCAGTGGACCAACCAAATAGGTGTCTTTAGGACAACTTGCTTGATTCAGGCTTTTGAAAAATAAATGGGACACCTAGTTACAGCACGAGGGAAGACGGATGGCAAATACAGGTAAATTGTGATGGTTGTCACAAGTAAGCAAGAGGCAGGCTGTGCAGGAAGGCAAAAGACAGATTAAAAAACAGAGGATGGCAGTATAGCTGAGCAGTGATTAAACTTGCTGGAGGGTCAGATGTTAGAGATGCAGATGAAGTTCAGGAAATATAGACAAAACTTTGGAATCATTTAACAGGAGTCTGGGAAGCAGAAAGAAAAAGGGTCTTTATGAAGTGAAAGCAGGAAAGAGAAAAAGGAGAATGCCTTTATCCATCAACACACTAAAGTCTTAACACAAGAAAACAGGAGGGGAACTCCATCTGTTTATAACTTCATAATTCCAAGGAATTGCTGAAGTGATATTGGAGATCATTTGTGTCCTTTCTCTGGCAAAATGCAAACCTCTTCAGTAATCTCTACCTATCTGACATGAGTGTGAAAATCTCTGTTAAGTGCCAGAAACATCCATAAATTATGCTTACATGGCACAGCAACACAAGTCAGAAAATATCTCCCTGAAGACTAAGGCATATGGAAAATGGTGAAGAGAAAGATTAAAACCAAAAACACAGAAGAAGGAAGAAAAGGAATGTATGTCACCAACTGTAAGGACTTTCAGCACTCTGAGAGCAGGTGTTCCCAACAAGAGCTACAAAGGGAAAACTGAGACAGTTTCTTGCACAAGTTGCCTAATCTTAAGGAAAGATACCCTAAGACTGCTTTGCTGTGCAGAAGTGTAATGAAAAGTGTTTTGGTCTTGACCACTGACCTCTTGGCAAAGTACAGCAGCATTTTCCCTATTCAAGTCAGTAAAGTTACCAACTCAAATTCATGCCCACTCTGTTTTATGAATAATATACTGGAAGACAAATCTGAATGTGGAGAATAACTGAATTAATTGCATGGCAGCCAATTTGATAACATTTTAGATTCCTCCTAAATACTTATACATATACTCTGTTGAAGTATCTAAAGTGCAGAATTGAAATATCTGCATCAATGTCATATTGTATGGCTTTCTGAGTACCCAGTTCCCAAAAGATGAGGATGCCTAGATGGTGAAAGTTTTTGTCAAAAAGTCTACAACACTGTTCACTACAACTCCTGCAAAGGCAAAGAATTTACAAAATTGTAGGGCACATTTTTGTATAAGACTAGTTACTAGGAATTTAACCTAATATTTAGAAGCTCAATTTTAGACTTTGCTTTAAATCTTGGTCAGACTGGAACCTGAAAAAAAGGTACTCTATTGCTTAACATCTTGACTATAAGTGGTAAAAAATAAATTGCTGCAGTAATGGTGTTCAACCTTACTGGAGTCAGCTTTATACTAAGAACCAAGGGATTGAGCCCCTCCAGCCTCCCTTGTGTCCTTAGTTTGAAGCACTGAGAGCACAAGAGACAATAAACAGCTTTTTCAGGGTTGTAAGAAATGGGAGCACTAACAATATGTGGAGTGTACTAAGACATATGTATTATCTACTTTCTAGAAATTAAAGCACTTCAGTGCTTCATTAGGGTGAAGGCTGTCACCTTTCCAGTATGCTCAGCAGAAAACCTACTTTTAGGTGTTGTCCTATTCCCATATTTGGTGAGAACACCAAGGATCCTGGCTGCCATATTCAAAGTTCAAAATATTTTCTTTGTTCACCCAGGTCTCTCACTGCTGTTGCTATGGTGACAACAAAAGCCTGAATGCTACACAGTATACATGCTCATTGAACTCCACAAAGGATCAGTGGGAAAAACAAGATATGTACTTGTAAGTACTCAAGATCACAATAGGACCAAAATCTGAAAAGCAGCTGCAGTGTTGTTGTGGCCATGGCCAAGCTGAAGGTGAAAAAGAACCTTAATGGTCAGAAAAAAGCATTGATTTTCTTGCCACTGTTGATCTGAATAGTTTTAAATTATTTCTGCTTAAGACAATTCTATGAAAAAGTTAGATTAAGAAGTTCATTGTCCAATTTTCTTTAAGCAAAAGCTCTTCTTAGACCCCTGCTTTACTGAAAAAAAACCACAATAAAGCTTTTGAGTAGTGAAATGGAACTTAGAGAAAGTGGACATAATGTCATAACCATGTATTATATATCATTATGAGGCAAATGGGATTTAAACAGATTTAGGTTGCTTATCCAAAATAGTTTTACACAACTGCATAATGGTTTGGGGTTTATACAGAAAGCAAACATTTGAACTCAAAAAGAATGAGAGTGCCGTTTGTAGAAATTTCACAAAAATAAAAAAGAAAAAATGGGGAAGAGCAAAAGATCAATCCAGCAAACATTTAGTTTATTCAGCTACACTGCCTTGTCAATCAGATAACTTTTTAAAACTTTCCTAACTTTTCTTCTCTCACATTGTTTCTCTGTCCTGTGCTGCTCAATATGCATCTTTTAAATAGCATAGAGGAGGGGCTAGCGATTGTTTTGCCCTCAAACAACCCAGTTTGTCCCCAGAAGGCATTTACTAGAATACTATTACCTATAATTCTTGGTGCAGGCCATCTGCAGACACTTGGAAGAACTGGGGAAAAGGAAAGACAGAGGATTCACTTTGCATCGTTATAATGCCCTTGGAACAAGTTCCTTCCATTGCCTCTAGGAACAATTATATTGAAACAGATCTGTTTCTGTCACTGTGTACACACTCCCAAATGCACACCTAGAGCTACACTGCAAAGCATGTGATAAGGAAGGAAGGACAACACTGGGCTGCTTCATTTCCATACACAAGGTGAGGACAAAACATGATCATCAACGGGAGTGTCTTTCTCTTTTCTCCTGTGCTTGCATGAAGGATGGGGCAGAATCTAGTATTAAATAAATAAATAATGAAATATCTTAATTTTTTTTTTTTTAACCTAGGAGTTGACAAAGACTGGGGAAAGCTATTACGATATTTTTTCTTGCCTAACAGTAATATGTAAAAAAAAAAAAAAAAATTAAATTATTGTACCTTGAACTCTTGTCAGAGTGGCAAGCATGAAATTTTCATATATGTATATGTGTATAAAAATGTATGTGTGTGTTACATGTTCTTAAGAGTATTTTAATGAAAAAGCATGATTCTAGAAGTGAGAAAATTACTAAATTATGATTTCCTTTTTGATTCACATATGTTTAATCTATGTTTCCTTTGCTTTGGCAAGTTCTAGGAATGCTTCTTGGATCTTTCCTCCAAGAATATTTCTCTTTCAGTAGCTGGCTTTCTGCCTCCTCCACTCCCAGCAACCTCTAGCTACAATCTCAGATTTATCACAAACAGGACACTGGGTCAGATGGCTGTGAACTAAAACTGTCCAGCCTTAATAAAGAGGATTTAGGTTGGCAGTCTTGCCGTAGGAAGTCTAGCTGTGAAAGCTTCCATTCTGCTCGTCAGAGTTCACTTCTGTTTGAACAGGCATGACTTAATAACTGCGCCTTGGAAGTGCTGCTGTGTGCATTTCTCTTGAGAACAACTTCTGTGGAATTTTGGATTAAATTAGAATTTATACTGGATCTCTTAGCGGCCAGTATTCCTGATATAGCTGAACAAGTAAAATTATTCAGCAGCTGTTATTCAAGAAATATCCCGCTTCAACACACATTCTTCAAACAAAAACACTGAGCAAATACTGCTGTATGAAACAGAGCAAGCATTTTTTGGTCCATTAGATGAAATTTTAGACTTGATTTAATGCCTGAACTTTGAACAGGGCACCGTAATATGCAGAAAAAAAGAAAAAATAATAAAACAAATGAGTAGTAGTCATGTAATTGGGGCATCAATTCTAGCATCTCGGATCCTGGAGTCATGTGAAAACAGAAAAATTGTTGGTTTCTCTGTGAAAGTCGAGACTAACTCCATTGTACTGGCATCTGAAAAAAGTCTGAAAAAAATCCTTTCAAGGAAAAAAACAGACATGAAAAATCTTACCTCCTTCCAACCACAGTCTCTTCCTTGATGGGGAACAGAGGTGCCTGTTGCCAGTTTTAGTATTTCTTCCTCTGCTACACACGTGACTGTAAACAATATAAAGATGATTGTTCATACTGTTTCCTGTACGATTCCTCTGAGAGTTCATGGCAAAGACAGAAAGTCAAAGGACAGGGATATGTACCATGTTAGTGTGCTTAGGAATGCAGTCATTATTATCCACATGAGCATATAATATAAAATTTTCAGGTAATCTTGTAAATTAAATCCGACTCTTCTTTACAGATAAATAGATTATTTTGATAACATATATTGTGGTGAAAAAAATGGCTATGTACATAGGACCTACAGGTATGGAGATCTGGATTCCAAAGACCTTATTTACATTGTTTTCTCAACATACATTTCCAATTATTCTAATAAAGTTCCTGATATACACTGTCACACCGAGGAATATTAACCACCCTGAAAAGACTCTGTTGTTTGAATAGAAGGTATACTGATTTATTATGTGATAGCATTTTCGTTTAGTAGCAGTACTGTATGTAGTTTAGAGAGAATAAATCCCATGGAATTTGAGGTTTTGTGAGCTAAACAAACGTGATAAAACATTTTGTATAAGAAATCCACCTGGATTTGGAAAATTATTCTTTAGTCATTTTTCATTTTATATTCAAAAGATTATCAATCAATTACAATGAAGGGGTATGTATCAAAATAAAAGGAAAAAAAAAAACCACAGAAAGACATTGTTCTATACCATTGCTGAGCGCTCAAAAACATCAACACAAGAAGCACAAAAGTCCTGGGCTGTGGATCAAAATCTGACTCTTCATCCTGGCCTTCAAGCCACTATATGATAAAAACTCATTATATACTCCTTCCTTTCTTTTCGTATTCTCCTCTAGATCTTATGCTCCACCAAAGGTGATAATTCTATGAAATTAATACTTCATACATTTCCCACAGAGGCATGAATATCACAGTTTCTTTCATGATTCTCCTATGTCTTTTGTATTGTGACCAAGCTTGTTCGTTAAGTCACTGTTTTTGCCTTCTCCATATCCACTCTAAAATCTCATTTATGCTTTGTTGCTCACAAGAACAGAAAGAAAAAATAATTAGTCCCATTAATAAATAAGCAGTAATTAAGCCTTTACATTGTGCATATACCTCAGCAAGCAGGCAGGTAATACTGCTGTCATAATTTTCCTCCCTATTCTTTTCCACTTCCTCTGTTGGTGAGGTGGTAAGTAATAAACTGAGTTTTGCAGTGAATAGTCTTTCTACCTTGGGGTTTCTTTGACATCTGAAATACTTGATTGTACTGAATACAAAATTGCATTATTTACATTCCATCTATGTTGTTTTAAGAGAGGTTAGAGTTTAGTTGTCCTGAACCAACGCTCTCTTTTGCTGATCAATATACTCCCAAAATTTGTCTTCTCTAGATTACCATGGCCATAACCTTCCTTTGATGCACTCTTTCTTCTCATCACACGGAACAGCTGGGGCATGTAACTGGCATTATAGTCAAACAGGCTGCCATAAAGCAAAAGGCAGGACTGTGAGACCTGCTTTTAAACACCTTGTTTACCTATTTATGTCCGTTGTTCATTACTTGATGACAGATCTATAATTTATATTCTTTGTATTGTAGATTAATTTGGCTTCTCTGTGGTAGAACATCTTAAGATTACTGATATTTGTAAATTAAGATAATAGATTGGGCAGTACAATGCAATAAAAACTGAAGTGCAATTCACAGAGTGTACTGCAAACTGCATAATGGAACTTACCCAACTCAAACCAGCAGCAGGCACACTATCTTGTTATTCCCACAATGGTATTTCACTAGTCCATATATTGTTGTTAATCAAGTACTTCTAAAAACTCCTCTTTCCTTTGTTATAATTGCTGCTTTTACAATGGATCTAGCGTTGTCTAAAGCTGCAGTAAATATCAAACCCCAGTTGTGGAAGGTGGTGTTATGAGAACTGGTTAAATTCAACATAAAATGCACGTCTCCTGTTGTTTAATAAGTACCCTTTGGTTGCTCAAAATAAAGCTGAGAATTTCAAAATGTAGATATCATAAAAACTCTTTTTCAGTGTGACTCTTCAATTTTAATAATAAATAAATAAATAAGCAACATTAGTGTTTAACCTGATGTAACAATGAGAGAGTGTTGGCTAATCCAGCCCAAAAAATTATAATAGGGTAAAACATACTAAATTGAGAATTAAATGGGGCAAATATGGAAGAGAAGGCCTGAGTTTCTAATTGCTACCATACAGCGGAATATACCTTGGTCACCTTCTGATTTATAAGACAGCAAAAAGCAATTTCAGAACTGTATGCATATTTCTAATTCATTCCTGGCAAGTTCACTTTCATATCTGCCAGATGCTCTGCATTTTGCCGTAGCAATCTGAATCTCTTGTCTGTTGCAATATTTCCTGACATGCTAAGCATATCCATTCATGCTAAACATCTATATGCTTGTTGATGTGCCAGTGAGCAATCCAACAGGCTAAACTGGCAAGATCAGACCAGCGGAAAGTTTTTATTACAGGTTTTCAGATGGACAGTTTCCGATTTCCTCTAAGTAGCTCAACAAGGTAGAAATCACGGAATCATGGAATCACGGAATTTTCAGAGTTGGAAGGGTCCTCTAGAGATCATCTAGTCCAACTGCCCTGCTAAAGCAGGAATGCCTAGAGCACATTACTCAGGACTGCATCCAGGTGGGTCTTGAAAATCTTCCACTGCAGGCAGGAACTACTTTGCCTTTAGCTGAATTGATGCAATAGCATTTAGTGCCAGATTCCTCCGGAGACGCATGCTTTTGAAAGCTTGAGTCATGGTACTTCTGCCATTGCCACTGCTTGGAAAAGTCAAGCAGAGCAAGAAGTGGAAACTGTTGGAGCAGCTGCCACCTGTGCTACATATGATTGAGCAGAAGGTGCTGTCATGTCAATTTTCTCTTCTTTTATGTGCCAGAAGACCCACACTAACCCAGCCCATTATTTATTTTTTCCAGTGTCAAACAGGACCTGTGGCCCCTGGGCCTTTTTTAGTGTTCCAGGGTCCCAGTGTGAAAAGTTCTTTATATCCCAAAAAGAATTTGCAGTCGTGGTAGCTTTCACTGCAGTTTTCTGAGACAGAAAGAAAATAAGATGGAAAACAGAAAAGTTAGAAAAACTTGACTGAGCCAGGTTTTTTTAGTATTGTAGATCACATCCTTGGCTGAAGTAAATTAGGAAGGCTTAGCAGCATCCATTCATGAACAGTGACAGTTAGGTCTTTCCACAGAACTGAAGAACCTTTCTAAAGAGTATGTCTTATACAGATCATCTGCCATTACACCCAAACTCTTGAAGTATTAAGAGCTGCTCACAGATAGCTTGTGTGTAGAAATTTTATCACTTCATTTAACTAGTAGCTCAGGTTGCTAGCTTTAAGCAACCCCACTTGAAAATCATGACTTATTGAGGGCTGATTCCTGCTGCAGACAGTGAACCACAAGAGGAATTTTCCACTTCCTGATTCGTGTTGACACCTGCATGTAGCTGTTATATCAGTCTGGATGGAGCCGGACAAAACCCCGATGAATTTTTATGTGTGGTGCCTGAAAACTTCTTAATTTCCAGATTTCTGCTAAATGTAAGTAACAATGTACTCAATACTTGCACATAGCATGTTTGGCTAAATCACTATTACCATGTATATTTCATTGTCATCTCTAGAAAGGACACAAATTTACGTGCTAATGGAGAATAAATACAAAGGCAAGAATAGAATACACCACAAGTAGGGATGACTGCTAGAAAAACAGCTTAAATATGAAAGAAAACATGCCAAATTGCTGGATTCTGATAGTGTAGCTGGTATGAAACACACATCAGAATCTGGAGGCTTCTCTTTGTATATGGGAGCTAGGCTTCCTGTACTTTCACAGTGTAAGTGGATGTACAGTAAAAAACAAAGTGACAATATTTATTTTAAAATCATAGACTTTATCATAATTCAGAAGATCATAAGGGACTAAGAAGATGAAGTGAACTAAAAATTGTCTCTAAAAATTATTTGTTGTGAAAGAGTAACAGAAAGGAAATTTTGAAACCATATTGGGGTCACTGTTTTCCATGAAGAAAGCAATATTAAAACAATCATCAAATCAAGATATTCTTCATCACCTTATTCCATTTTAACATTCTATCTCTTGTTATTGATAGAGAATACACTTTCCACTTTTAACTTTTCAGTTTTAAATTTTCAGTTTTATACTATTAGCATGACACCACTCTGTAATCACAACAAATATTATTATGTATGTGCCATGCTGGGATATGGACATTTCTCAGCTGGTTGAAGCAATATCCCAGCAAGGCACATAGAATATCTTGTTCCTTAGTGTTACAAGTACTTTTTATTTGCCATTAGGAGGCAATTCCATATTTTGTTGATATGAATATTAATGGCGGATGCTAACTTTTGTGCCAGAACACTTGTATGAATGTCAGCTTTTTTTGTGGGTGGTTTTTTTCCCTTCTCTCAAATTTTATTAATTTTCTTTTCTTCTTACACAAGGATTTAATTCATCTGGAATATGCATAGAATTTTTACACCAAGAGAAATTAATTTTGTGAACATGCAAAGCTGAAATTTTTGGGAATTTCTTCAGGGTGCTGACACTAACTTTTGGTGTATCTTTGAAAGCAGTCTTCATGTGACCTATTGCCAAAACTTGTCCAACAGCGAAGGTTGAGTTTAGAACCTGGCAGGACAATTACATTCTCCAGGTCCTTCAAGGAACAGCCAAGGTACAGGAACTCAAAGACAGAGATCTTTTATCTGTCCAGTCTTTTGGCATTACCTGAAGGTGCCTTAGTAAGTGCTATACCCATACTTTTCCAGTGTTGCAGGTGTACAGATTTAGTTTTCCTAGCAATATATGTAAATAATCTTGTAGCAAAAATGTCCACCTAGCACAAGAGTAAGGAAATAAGACCTAACTTTTTTGACCTTCAAGACAATCTACAGGCTCTTTAACTTTTATATGGTCTGTTGTGCTTAGGCAACTGGAGGACGTACCTAAACCACTAAAACATACTTTTACTAGCGCCACGCAGATAGGTTCGTAGTTTCATGTTGCAGCATTTAAAATCTCCTGGTTAGACACTATGCACAGTTTTATTAAATACTTGCAATATTACTAAATGTCTTTTCTACTTTCTTTTACTCAGCTGACATGGATTAACTTTTTTCTTTTTAGTATAGAAATTCTATTTTCCTGCCTTAACCGTGTTGTTGGTAACATTATTCAGCAAAACATCTTACAGAACACTCACTTGAGCACTGCAGATTGGCAAGTGGTAAACGGTTTGTAGGAGTGAAAATCTTACAACACCATTTCAAGGACTGAACAGTTTGAGAAGCATTAGTGCAAATGAATAAAAATGAAAGGTTATTTAATAAACAGTAATACTTTACTTTTTAAAACTCTCACAAAGGCCTCTGTGTAAGGTTTGTTTTCTTAAAAAGTAAAAAAAAAAAAAAAGTTGTTTTAGCCAGTTATTTTACCACACTGTAAATTAGAAAAACAGCCCCCTTCCACAGAACTCAGAACACTTCAGCCTTTTCAGGGAGTAAATAACTGTTTGTATTGTGTTATCTGGAAAAATAAAATATTATGCTTTCAGATTTTTGCATTCAGCTGCAGATTTGCACTAGGTTTAATGCCTCTTTATTTTCCATGTAAATGGATTTTCAAAATTGTTTCTGGGGAAAAGTGAAGGCATTTTTTTTCTATTTTTCCACTTAATGTCATTGAGCTAGCATTTGAGTGAATTATGAAAAATCAAGAACCTGAAAGCTATGGCCCTGCTGAAGTCCATTGTACAGTCAGAAGCAATTTATGCAGAACAATGAGAGAAAATCCAATAGATCTGGCAATGTGCACAGAGAAAGCAGCAGTACTTTGTTATATTAATAATTTAGTTCTCATTTTCATCTTAATTTTTCATATTTTGGGGGGGTTTGCCCTCTTACAGAAGCAACCACAGCATGAAAAGTACCCACTAGCACAACTATTTTCAGATAGTTTCCACCATACTTATACTTGTTTCCTGGAGTTACTTACAGCAGCAAGTTCAAGCTGTTCACTTACTCTCACTTGCTTTTCAGAACGGCAGTGAGTAAGCATGTCTTTTGCTTTTAAGACAAGACAAGAGAAGAAGACAAGGTCCAATTCAGCCAAAGTATTCAGTTCCTAATTCTTACTTACTACTTTAATTCCCACTGAAATCGATGACAGCTGGACATGGAAATATCTTTGTCAACTGGAGCCTTTTTTTCCTTATTTACTTAAGCAGACACAACTGTCATAGACTTTGTAGCAAAAAGCTTGTGGTTACTAGAATCTGTCTCTTGAAAGATCTAAGTGTTTACTGTTTTGTGTCATGTATATCAAAATATAGTAAAGGCCTGAAAAAAAGGAACAATTAAAGCTGTTACTAGCAACTGAAACCTCAATCACTTGATTTCTGCTGGAGAAAAAGGTCTATTTTCTTAATTGTCTGTATATAAAGTTAGTTGTATATACTGATTATTTTTGGATTTGATATTTTTAAAAGGGAAAGCAAAATCTTCTTTCTGAATTGCAGGCATGATGAGTTAAATGTATGCTTAAGGCACTGGCTTTCCATATGTACCAAAATCACGTATAATCACATCAAACAGAAAAAGAGGAAAACAGAGCGGATTCCTCAGCCACCTGCAATTTCTGCAAACAACGGGCTGTCTTCCCCTGTTGGAGTGCTTCAGTCCAGGCAATGACAAAGACTGTTGGACTGTGCAGTGTCAGAATGAGACTGCTGGAGGCTAACAGGGAAACATACAAGAAGACAATGATCAATTTTCAAGATTTCTAACCCGTGTTCCAGTGGAATCTGTCACTGCCAACTTTGCAGTGCCTGCTCTGTCATATAATTCATTTCACTTCACAATTCACAACCGAGTCCCAGAGGCTGCTTAGTTTGTATTGTGGACATATGGGTAGTGGAGTGAGGAGGAGAAAACATTGGTCATGTACAAGTTCACAAAGTTCTCAGTCAGATATTGCTTTGATGTGTGACAACTAAAAGTATGTTTATAGTTTCATCTTGAAGGTGTCAGTAAGACCAGAATGTTTTGGCACCTGCAGAGGGACTGTGATTTTCAGTCACCAGAAACTCATTCCAAACTTTTTTTTTTTTTCTCCTCTCTGCAGATTTCCTTCTACAACTTTGAAAGCCTCCAGTCATCCACAAGTCATATGGTAAAATAATTTCAGTGTCTTCAGAATATATTTATTTTCACTGTGGCAATGAACGTCACTGAAGAAAAGAAAGAATTTGCAAATACTGCAAGTGGAAAAGAATATATTGAATGTACCCCCACAAAAATCAAGCAGACAAGTTAAGAAAGCTTCTGGAATGTTGGAAATGACCATCGAAATCAAAGTGCTCTGAAGTATCATACTGGGAAACCAAAGAGAAAAAAAAAATATTAATTTCAGCCTATGCAAATCCTGAGTATCTTCTTGACGCTTTCAGGGCTCTTAGTACCATGCCATCTCTCAGCACTGTGCTAATTAAAACTTCCTGATGTTTTACAAACAGCCAGACACCGGTTTGTCACATTTTCTTAAAAATTCTTTGGTAGTGACAGGTTTAATCTCCCAAGAACAAATGAGGATCTTGCAGAGTTCTTAGAGGAAAAGCTTCAGTAATTCTACTCTTTTGGCTTGAGGGAAAGTCTGAGAACAGCTTTTTTTAGGAAGTGTGATGAATGTCCCTACCTCAGTATCCAGCAGTTAAAGCAGTAATAAAGTTCCTTTCATAGCTAGAAACTTTAAATGAATCTCAGAGAGCTAAGCACAAAGAACTTCAGAGAAGTGCTTCTCATCACTGTCTGTCTGGATTTCAGATCAGCAAACAGGTGTCTCCAGCTAGTGGCTATTATCTCATCAGAATACAGCACAGAAAATGGTCTCAGAAATAGGTAACATTAGAATCTACTAGCCTTTGCCATGTAGAAAAAGTATTATACGTCATATAATAGTCATGAGACTCTCCTCATAAACATTCCCAACTTTTAGGGATGTATTCCTATAAAGACAAAGGCAATGGAAGTAAAGATTCCTAGTTCTTTTCAACTAAAGCAGACAGAAAAGAACAAAGAAAGAATGTCATGTTTGTAAACCATGTCAGAGAACAACAACCACTTCTTTTCAATGTAAACATAGAAACTGTGATCTGTGCAACTTCAAGATACCATTATTAAGATACGTTTCTGTGACACTGTCTTCTGTCCTTGATTCAGAAACACAGGCTGGCACAGAAAGCAGTCTGGACACGACTGCTTTCAGTTATGCTAGCTGAAACTCAAAGATCCTCTACAATTCATAAAGGCTGGCCGTTGCTCTTCAGTGTGAATTTCAGGTGCTGGTATCTGAGATGCTAGGTACACACCCTCTGACACATTGCAGTGACTAAGGTAAGTCAGTGTAATGTACCTTCAGGGAATGTAAATCAATTACTATTTTGGTTTTAAATATTTGAGTTCGGCCTTCTAAAATTCCTCCACTGCTATGAAGAAAGTAGGGACAGAGTTTAATAAACGACAACAATAATAAATGCCAACTTCCAAATAGTTCATTGTATTCTCATATTCTGTTTAGTTCTATGGTGTATTACAGACAACACTTCAGGTTTTGTACAAATGTTTGTACATTATATTCATTAGTGGTGTAGAAAGTGACAGACTATGTCAAGTCCTGATAAACAGTGAGATGATTACAGTGTTGGTGGATATGGGAGGAGCAAATCGTCATCTACTTCGACTTGTGCAAAGCATTTGACATTGTCCTGCACAACATCCTTGTCTATAAATTGGAGAGACATGGATTTGAAGGATGGACCACTCGGTGGATAAGGAATTGGCTGGATAGCTGCACTCAAAGACTTGCAGTCAACAGGTCGATGTCCAAGTGGAGACCAGTGATGAATGGTGTTCCTCAGAGGTTGGCATTGGGAACAGTGCTGTTTAACATCTTTGTTGGTGACTTGGATGGTGGGATTGGGTGCATCCACAACAAGCTTTCAGAAGACACTAAGCTGTGTGATGCAGTCAACATGCTGGAGGGAAAGGATGCCATCCAGAGGGACCTGGACAGNGAAATTCTTCACCATGAGGGTGGTGAGGCATTGGCACAGGTTGCCCAGGGAAGCTGTGGATGCCCCATCCCTGGAAGTGTTCAAGCCAGGCTGGATGGGGCCTTGAGCAATGTGGCCTAGTGGGAGGTGTCCCTGCAAACAACTGAGGGATTAGAACTAGGTGATCTTTAAGGTCCCTTCCAAACCAAACCATTCTACGATTCTGTTATTCTTCGATTTATAGTGGGTAGCTATGCAAGAAATTAGTAGATACCTATCCTCAATTCTGCACTGTTAACTGTATTTTGAAGTAGAAAGTGAGCCCCCTGCCACATTTTTATTTTTCTTTTAATGAATTCTTGACTGTCCAAGACTGTTTTTCTATGTTCTGCTGAAAGTCTAATCATCTTGTCTTTAAAGCAAAGTAGTAATTAACAGCAACCAACTATTACTCCCCTGAAAGTTGGTTTTGGTTATCAGATCTCCTAACAGAAAATTTATGAGCTGAAAAATGAAATGTCTTTTGCAGACAACATAAAAGCTACACTAGCTCATAAATCCCACGAACGTAAGCACTACTGGAGTAATACTGTACACAGACACCAAGCATCCATCACAAACACCTATGGAGCACAGCAACCAGAAAAGGGATTCAAAAAACCTGCTGTCAATATGGCAGTTTGGATATCTCTGCATTTTCTCTAGGGAGCGAGTTCATGCTATTCTTGCATATGTCTCAGTCAGTAAGATAAAACTCAGACCATAACAGTTAAGTCAAACTAAATTCTTAGTTACTATGGTATTCACTGTTTTTCACCAACTTGCCTGTATTTTATGAAGTAAAACATTCAAACAGTATAATTGCACAATTTTGTAGTAGGAATTTAAATACTTCAAGATCAAAAGTCTTGATATTTTGTCTTTTAAATAGCTCTCTAAGATATACTTTTAATGTAGAATCACTTCTGTAATTTATTGTTAGAACTCTATATGCTTCTAAAGCATAAGCACTTTTTTCTTCTGTTGATATTCACTTGTGACCATAATTTTTTAATGTATTTATCTTGCAGGCAAATTGAGACCCGAATCTCATTTTGTTTTGCTGACACACCCTTAATGGGTTCTACTGGAGTTAAGAAAACATGTATTTAGTGGTTTAAGGAAAAATCTGTAAAAGAAGGTTTTATTATTGGCGTTACTAGATCTTTTTCATCAGGCATATTCTTGATACATACATACAGGGCAAGAAAGTTCATTTACCAGGTTTCAATTACCAGGTTGGCACTATAAAGCACTGAAGTATATTCTCCAGGAAAAACTAAATCTTTTAAATGAGGTGAAGTAGCTTTACAACAATCTATTACCTCAGAATGAAACCATCAGAGTGTCTGATTTCCTGCAGAAATTGTGGTTTCTGGCAAAGCAGTTGAAGAAAAGGCTTCCCAGCCAGAAATGGAAATGAAAATTCATAAAAAATGAATACCACAAAGGGTTCTGTGGCATAGTTCTAGTGAACTAAAAAA
>VYXH01002161.1:33078-65504 GCA_013397275.1 Burhinus bistriatus
AGGGGTTTTTGGGCATGTTTTTGTTAAAAAAAAAAAAAAAAAAAAAAAAAAAAGTACTTATTCTTGGAAATCTTTTAAGAATATAATTTACATGACTAGATTTCTCATGGCAAAGAATGTTCTCACCATATGACTCTTGAAAGTGTTTAAGGGTACTCTACCCTGAGGACAGAAAGGTATCAGGAAATAATATGTCTATCCCCTTCTCTCCAATTCATTTGTATAAACAGCCATATGGCCCAGATCCAGACTGCGAAAGTCAGGAGGAGCCCTTCCACAGACCAAAAAAGGCTTTGATTCGTAGGCGTTACCTCACTACATCACAAGTGTGATAGCACTCAGCAGATGAAAGGAAATATATGAATTACATAGTAGATAGATGTTGAAAGGTTTTCACGCATTAGATCTTATGCTAATTTCTAAGACATAAAAGTAAAACCCTAAAACATAAATTTTCTTCGCCTAAATTAAACACAATAACCATATTGTTACTGTAATCCTCAGTATACTTGTTACCAGTATAAATGTAATCCTCTTCCCAAATTTTGTGATCTAACAGGTCTCTGAAATCTAACCACAACCTCACCATATTGTGGTGTTTCCATTTATTACTTCCAAATTTGCAAACTGTTGCTTTGAACAAAACTACTCGCCTAATTAGTCATCTTTATTTGCTTTTGCTGCCACGTCCTACCCTTTCCAAGTTCTACCACTGTATCAACAATGTCTACATATTTATTTTTCCTTGTCACAGCACAAGCCTTTCCTTTGCAACTGTTCTTCTGATGACCTTAAATAGTTGTGTTCTAGACTCTCTGCTGATGGACATTTTTAATGTATCACCACTAGAAAATGCTTTATTATGTTTTGGAGTTTTTAATTTGTATTCTATTAGTGCTGAACTGAAAAACTCCCTCCTTGTTTATCCATTCCTCCAGTTCATGTGAATCATCATAGTACATAACTTCAGCTTTCTTTAGAAAACAGATCCAGTTGAAAAGCAAAGTCTCATATCCCTTCCTGCAGGTTGCTGATCTACAGAGTGAGCAAAGCTATCCTGCTAATAATTCTTACAGCCCTAATTTTGACCTCAGCCGATAGCCCTTCCACCAGTTTCAAGTCCCCTGTTTCTTTCTGATGGCACCAGTAAATTTCTTTCACCTTAGTCATGCATTTAGAGACCTTGGAAGTCACCAAAATTCATTCCAAAATCCAGGATTGATATCCTGTTTAGCTGAATATTCAGTTGTTTTTAAAATATTCAAAGAAATCCATTTGTGCATTTGGTAAGTGTTATCTATTTCTGGTGAACTGATGTTTCTAATTAAAAGCCAAATTTTCTTTTTCATTTTTACCTTTCCTCTTTCCCTACTTAGTCAAGTTTAGAAATTTACCATACCCTGAGTCTTTGCCAGATTGCCACTCAAAGGCATAGTACTAATATTTTTTTACCATTTCTCATGTATTCAAATAATACAGCCTCATTTGGCTTTTCTTTGTGTCTTAAAGATTTTTTGTTCTATGATTTGCTAACATTCAGTTACATTTTCTAGAATTCTACTATAGATATTGCATCTTCAAGATCCTGCTAATTGTTTTCTATTATTTCCGGTGAGATACCTATTGCACATTATGTCTTTATTTCATAGGTGATACAGTTCATAAAAAAAAATGTTTCTTTTGGACCTTTGTTTCTTTCCTCACCTTTTGTCTCCTTATGGCAAACACTGTCTTAAGAATTTTTTATATTCAGATCTGTTGCTTCTGTTGCTAAGTTTTGCTGCTAGTCTGCAGATAAAACCATTACTATGTTAGCTATACTTTAAACTCTTGACTTGCTTTAATATTTTTAATACTCTCTTCTATGATTTTTCTCCAATCTGAGTTCCTAAAGGCTATGTTATAAAAAGGTATAGAATATATAAACAAAGTTTAAATATTGGAATTTATATTGACAAAAATTTTAATCACATAAGTGCCCCTGAAATCAGTAGGGTTGTAGGCGTCAGTATAGTATCTAAATACCTTAATGGGTTTGACTTTCTGTTTTGACCTGGTTGTACAAATATGTTACTGTTTTATGACTCCATCATTATTATTTTCAGAAGTGCAACACTTTAAATCAGATTATTGTTTTTTCAGAACACCTAAAATCCATGGAGTTATCAGGTTTCTCCATCACAAGCACCTAGAAAGACCTCAATCTATTAAATCGTAATAAGAGTTTAAACCTTCTTAATTGTATACTCCTCAAGAAATCTATTTCTTCTACAACATAAGTTATTCTGTCACCATTTGCATCCTGTCAATGCATATTTGTACCTGAATTAAATTGGATTAATTTAACTGGTCTGGGTATTATACCCATTTAAATACCTAAAAACTGATCTGGGAATGCTTACAACTAGTTTGGCATCTAAATGGATTCAGTTGTCAGCCCACTTGATTAGAAATAGCACACACCATTTCACAAAAAATAGATGACATCCAACAAACACAGATTATTGGTGCTATGGCCTAAATTAACTGTGCCAGCAATTAGATGCAGAGAGCAGAGAGATACACACAAATCAGAATTTCTAAGTAAAACGCAGAAAAAAACAAGGTTTGGACTGAATATAAAACAGGTCCAATCTTTAAGTAAACCTTTCTAATTCAACACATCTGGAGCTACATTCTCCAAGTGGATTGAAATGGGCATTCTCTTGATTTAATCACCATACGAAAGTATGGATATGTATTTTGTCTATTGTTAAAACTTCACTGTAAGTTTCTCCAGGGCAAAGGCTGAATCATTTCATATTTGTTCAGTAGCTAAAGAACACATTTATGTGTATTCCCAGGGAGTCTACTGTGGGTTGTTTTGTTTTTGTTTTTCCACTTTGGCCACAGTCAAAAACTATTCCATCAGAAAGTTGGTCTTCACACGCAGAAAACCATTATCTAAGGCCCAGATCCTCAAAGGTACCTGAATGAAAAACAGAAAACAATGGTCATTAGATTAACAAAATCAATTAGGTTAGGACCTGAGTAGTACTTCAGTATCTTATGATAGATTACATCCTAAGGGGTTTTTTATATTTATACTTTTGTTCTGTTTTGCCTGTCACCATCAAGTACTTTTTGTTTTATTGGCTAATAAAGCTCCAAAAGATTTCCTAATTACTATACACCAAATTATTTTTTCTGCTGCATCATTAGTCCTAGTAAACCCCTTGTCACTATTTTCATCTTTCTGGAAACTGTGAATATTACATTAAACTGTCACACTAAAAATCTGTTTTCAAGTCTCCTGTCTCTCGTAGTATCCAGCAAGTATTTGCGGGGATAATACAGGAAACAGTGACAACAGCTCTTCCAACTCCAGTAACTAGAGATGTAGGAATTCCTGGCCTGAGGATTACACCCAGGACTGTCATGTTAGAGGTCACTAATGAAGCTGACCATTTTTAAACTACTTATGTTTAAACATTGCCCCAGTATTCTGGGGCAATGAATAATTACACATTACTGTGAAAAAAGCATTTCCTTCTGTCACACAGACAGCTGTTAGTTGATCATAACTCTTTTATTGTGATACATCATAGTTATTCCCTATGTACTTTTCCATAAATTTTATATTTCTTATTCATGTCCCCTTTTTTATTCATACCTCTTTTAAAAGGTCAGAAACCCCAGTCGATGTACTCTGGTTTTCAGTTAACGCTAACTCAAGAATGGCGCAAAGATTGTAGCTTGCATCAGTTGCAACATCCAGAATTTCCTGCTTTCCACGTGTCTAATCNAAAACGCATTAAACCTGTTACTTTCACAACTTTTTTTCCAGAGTCTCAGTGACTCCTTTCTCTATAAATGTACAAGCAGTTTATTAAACCATGATGTATACAGCTCTACAAGATAACAAATCCATGCAAGCAACATGTGAATGATAATGAAAAACAAAGGAAAATATCTCCTGTAAGAAGGTAGTTGAAGTAACTTACTTATTCAGCAGCATTCATGTGAAACATATTAACCAGATAGACGCTAAAAACGAAGGGTACTTATGAGTGAGACAATACAAAATGCAGTGTCATGGATATTGCAGTATAAGTGCCACCCTTTTTCATGGTTTTTACAGCATGATTGAAACTAAGTTTACATGGAGCCATCAATTTGAGAATCTAGATCAATTTTCATTTGCATAAATACCCTCCAAGTAACCGAGAGCTAAATGCAAACAGTAGTGTTGTCTGCAGTTTGTCCTGTGATAAATAGGAGAAAAACGGTTTAATAGCAAAAGCCATAATTATCCACAGCTCTCAGTTTACAATTAGTTTTCTTTGACAGTTAAAGTCATAAATGCCAGCTTTAATCATGTGTTCAGGTTGAATTAGGCACTGCCAAAGCTGCAAGAGATCTAATCCTCTTTCTTTCCTTCTCATAATGAAATAATAATGCAAATTCACCACATTGATGGGACGACCCATGTGAATTTATTATAGGCTTGGAGAATTCTCTTGAAAGGGATAAATTCTTTCTGGGTACAGACTTGAGGTAATTCAAACCAGACAAGAAAAAAAATGGAGCTGTCATCAGAGGCCAGGATATGGAATGGATTTAATTTGTATGAATAGGCTTTTTAATAAGTATAGCAGGGCTAAGCTCCAGCTTTACTAAGGGAATATTACTGCTGTCATTTTCCAAATCTGGATGCACTAACTTTATTTGTGGGATGAAGATCAGCTCCAAATCTCATTTATTGTTGCACTGCAGCTTGCAGTGGACAAAAAGATACTGCACAGTGGACAGATCTAGTGGCCAGGTCTTCTAATTATTTGAGTTAAGACAAATGGAACAATTAGCTCCTCATGAAACCATTTGTGGTACTCAGTGACACGTACCAACCTTTCCTGTAGAATAAACTCTACCTTTTAGTTAATGCTCAGATTTTTATCAGGTAAGGCTTGTTGTCAATATGATAGAATACTTAATTACTTTAACTTCCAAGGGCCATTTCAGCTAGTGAGAATATATAACATCACCTAAAAGGGTAAATGTTCTCAGTAAATAAATAGATCAAGAACACAGAGATTGAAACTAAAAATGACACAACACACATGTAAATTTTAACCATGTATTACATCACTGTAAAATACAGTCCAATTAGTGAAATAAAAAGATTTCCAAGCTAAAAAGAAAGTCCTAATTTCATTAAGCAACTGTCAGAAGTTTCGAGCTGTCTCCATGGGGTTCACAGACATCATTACCACTACCCTGTTTTATGAAACTACTGTTCTGGCCACAGCAGGCTGCCTGCATTACTAACACTACGTTTCCAGTAAAAAGACAAGGCAAGAGCCTTTAAAGAGACATGATAAAATGAACCCCTTTCTTTTTACTTACTTATTTGTATGAATTATCTAAAGCATGTTTTCGAGTTTCTCAAACAGAAGAGCCAATTTTCTCTGCAAAGATAATGAAACCAGTCTTTCTCATCTGTCTTACATACAAACAAATTTTCAATATAAAAATCAACTTTGTTCACAGTCTTGCCAAAACTTCTAGCTATCTGGTTTAACAGCTATAAACCTGTCCTTTTTGGATTATCAAAATGAAACCTAATGTCAAATGCTCTGTTACCTTTCTGTGCAAAGTAAAATTATATTTTACTTCATATATTCTTTTTAATTTAATTTTCTGCTCAGTCTAGCATGCCTAAAAGTTTCCTCTTAATTTTGGTAGAATAGGAACGTATAGCATTTCTGCTGTATGGTGTCAAGCTCTGTGGATATTATTGATTAGCAGCTAAAGCTTTTTTCCTTTACCATTTAATGTCTTCAGCATCTTAAAATTTCAGATGAAATAGTGCAGAAATTAGAACCCTTTCTCTAATCACGATTACATAATTTATAATTTAATTAAATCAAGGTAAACGGTCATTTAAATTCAAAGTGAGTGATACAGAGGGATACAAAGCAAGACATATATTTGACACAAATAATATCTTTCCACTTAGCTCCACTCCTACACTTAGTTATGTGAAGAATTTAATCTGTTGCATCTACTTACTTTCATTTTCCTCCCAAAATTGTTTTGATGCATTAGGATTTGCAGAAGAAAGATTGCATATAGTAATGGTAAATGTAATAAAGCCAGTTGAAAACTGATTGGTGCTGTTTCAAGATCTATACTCTAAGTCTGCACTTCTGTACCTGAATATATGTGTGTATGATGCCACATTGAAAGGACATACTTTTGAATCAGTAAAAAAGGTTATTGGACAGTGTTATTTAAAGAAACCATTGCATGATTGTCTGAAAATGACATATTTAGTCATAATAGGAGTGGGAAATTCACAACTTAAATACATCAGCTCTTTGAATTTCACTGCTGAGCCGTCACTTTGTAGAGTATCTAGCACCATATGTGACCACTACGTTCAACTAGAAATAATACTATGATCGTAGAGATGATACTGTACTTGATTAAATAAGACCTTGAAGCTGAAAGTGGGGAAAATGATCTGACTGAATGGTCACCTTGCAAATAACTTAGAGAATAGCAAGTAAAATTAGTTACGTTTATTCATACTTTACACTAGTATTTGCAAGCATATCATTCAATTTTAAGGAAAAAAAATCTTCGAGTGTTACAAAATTTTCTTCCTACAGAAATAAAGATCTCCTACAGAGATTGTGATTAATCGATCTATATTCTTTGGCATCTACTGCATTGCATTTTGTAAAAAAAATAATTTTTAAAAAGCTTTCAACAATAACATAATTTTACCCTAAAAGTTCTTACTATTAGGTGTTGATATAGAATGTGGTTTCACACTATTAGTTTGATAAATAACTTTTTTGAAGTTCTATCTGGTATTTTCTTTAAAAAATCTCCGTTGTTCTTTATATTCTCACTCTTGAATTTGATCTTCTGTTGATAAATGCACCTCAACCTGTTAAGCCTCACCAATGTCATCCTCTGATTCAGCAGTATTCTCTAACTCAACTGGAAGTGACTGTATTCTTTTATGGATTATGTGGTCCCCTCACCTTTTACCAGAGGGATTCACGTTAGTATCACTTGAAGGTGAGGGCTTGCAGCATCTATGTAACAGACAGGGAAACAAAAAGTATGTCTTTTCTAAAGGGGAGATTGAGAGCTAGACTTGTAACTCTTCCAAACATCTGCCAGTTTTCTTATACTACATTTGAGTAGCCAGCACCGTACTACACATGGAGAACTGTGGAAACTGAAAGCTGTCTAGTAGGAGCTTGGCATCAGCAAAACCCAAAAGCTTCTAATCATTTTTTCCAGGTACCAGATCCAGCCTAGGAAAAGATTTTGTTTAGTTCTGGAATAATCAGTGCGTTTGTTATTCTAGCAATAACTATTAAAGCTCTAATGCTTTCTAGAGAGAGTATTAAAATGAAAACATTATGTAGTCTTTATTTTATTTCTGGCTTTCATATACACTTTTATTCTTGCAGATTTTTTATGGCTTTTTATATATGAATTTTTCATATTTGGATATTTGGATATCAATATCTGGTATTTGTCTGTGGTGTTTAGGTTTCCACTAAATTCTCCAGCTATAACTCTCTATTTCATATTGTTTTCGCCTTTTTTTACAGCAAAGATTACGGTTCTTTTTATTTTTATTATTCTCTTTAAATTAATGTTTACATTTTATTTTTCCTCATTTATCTCATATTCGTGCCTCCTAAGCTTTCTTCTACCCAGCTCTCTCACATCTTTTCCAATCTCTTTCCATAAATACAACCTTCCATTGAACAACAGCAAGACCAAAGATAAACCTCTTTTAAGAATAAAAGACAGCCTTCAGAAACCAGCCACTGCGTGTGCTCATTTATCAGAGTGAAATACGTTTTTGTTTCCCAGGATTTTATAATGAAATCATTGTACAAATAGGTACCTTTTGTTGTTTTAAAAATTATAGCTCTATTTTAGCCATTAAAAGGCAAAAAAACATGACTGGAGAAAAATTTCTTGATTTCCTCTCAATGTTTCCCCCCTTCTCTTTGCTCCCACTCTCACCCTTCTACTCAATATGTCACTAAATTTAATTTTAGTTGTGAACGACAAATGTTGTCCTGAAACAACTTTTATTTCATAGCTAAATTAAAAACCTTTTAAAAATAAAAGTGCTAACACAACCTTTAACTGCATGTGAAACTGCTGCTACCACAACCTTTGTATTTTTCCCCAGGTAAATGAAACTCCAGTATGAAAAAGTGTTTCTAGTTAGGAGACAGATCAGTTGACTTCATATCTCAAACTTAGCCTCAACTTATGTAAAATTGCCTACAGCGTGAGATTTTCAAAGAATACTTTCTAAAGCTGTTCAAAGGCAATCAAAGTGTGAGGTCCTACCAGAGGAAATAAGACGAAGCCTGTTGGTACACTTGGTTCTGATTTTTTCCCCCTATATGTGAAGAGAATTTAGATTTTGGAACATTTTGAAGTGATCAATATGCCACACAAGCAAGCAAAGGGCATAAAAGGCAAAGTTGTTTTATTTACGTACAGGAAAGGTACTGTACACGGATACTCAGATCAAGTTTTCCCACTATACGAAGGGTGAAATTGGAAGAATGCAAGGATAGGCAGGTTTCTGACGTCCTTTGTCAGAATGCAAGCTGGAAAGTTTGAAAAATTAAAATTATGTTTGTTGATAGAATTCTTAATAATTGTGGCGTTTATACCAACATAGTATTTCAAAGACCACAAAGGCTTTGTGCATGCTAGCCTTTCTTCCTATCTCTGAAAAGAAACCACTAAAAGAACAAAGGTGGTTGTTACAATATGAAGCTGGGCTGTAAAAGAGACTCATACAGTGGAACAATGCAGAACATAGCCCTTTGAGGAAAACATCTGAGATTCAGTGACATGAAATGTGCCAGGTTAGATTCCACTCCACTGTTCTGTGTTTTCATAGTATCACAGCAGATTCAGTTCCACTCTGTGCACACTCATTTGCTAGAGCTTGTCAGAGGTTAATTTTCCTCCTGTCATCACCCACGTGCGAACAGGAGGTGACCAGCTTGATGAAGGAAAAACACACTATGCAGAGAAAAGTTTGCAGTAAATTACCTCCCTGATTAGGAAAATATTTTCATTGCTTAAGCAGCTTTTCCTGCATATTGCTGGAATCTTCAAATGCACCGATACACATATGGCATATGAGAAAGATCATACACAGATCACGTGACATGTGGAATAGCAGCAGCAGCAAGACCCATAAATAGACTGCTTGCTTGTATTCTATCCTACTTCCACCCCCCATACCTCACACAGTAGAGTTGCTTTGTATTGTTACAGAGAGGTTCTCCATGGTGACCAAAGGAGAGGCTGAATTTGTGCTTACAAAAGACAATGCAAGTAGTGGTCTTACAATTACACAATGTAAATATACAGTAGTCATTACAGGAATATTTACCTGAGGAAAAAAGAAACCTTTTTCTGCTGTAAAGAATATAAATACATTAGCTACTTTGACTTCTGTGCAAATAACATTTATCCTTTAAGGTAATCCGTCACTTTTCATGTGACGCTGAAAAAAACAGCTGTATGCAGCTCAACACTGAATTATCCATTTCTGCTCTACAAAGGAGCAAAAAATTGCTTGATTGCTCTGCATGTTACTTTTCCCCTTTCAGGTAAAATGGCAGAACTGAATCATGACTCCCTTACTGCAGGCCATTTTTGTCAAAATGAAATGCATAATTAACAGTTAAAACAATTGAGTTTTTTTGCTAATCTCTTGTTTCATAGACCTAAGATTAACTCCACAAGCTGTCTTTCATTATAAATCAGATAATCAGCACTGCTGCATTGTTTCTCAGCCTACAGTTATATAGTGTTGAATATCCATCAGTTTTTCTTTAGTATTACTACCTTTTTATCTAACATTTTATTGAATTTTCAAACAATAATTACACAATAAAGGATTAAAATAACCAAATCCCATGTTGCTGTTAAGTAACAATCAAATGCTTAATTGTTAATAATCAACACACATATCAAGCGGCTTTCTGAGTATGACTGTTATTTATAGCAACTACAATGGCCTCATTTATATGGGGAAGAAGGAAAATAAAAATGCAATGCACATGCAATTGTAGATATTCACACGTAAGACAAAGATAACAACAAACAAGGAAGAAATCTCAAGGATAACATTTTTTATTATAGTATGTGCACATGAACATATCTGACAGTCAAAGGATAAAAATTCCTGCTGTTTCCACACTGAATGAGATTTAGAGAAAGAAACCATATGCTCTCTGACAATCTACATCCCTTCTGTGTGGAAGGAGTTCCCTCTTTGCCTGGAAAGCTTTCAAAGATAGGGTTTAGAGTCATCTTAGCTAGGAATATCAGCTTTTCCTGTTTAACTGCTTAGCTGAAAGACATGAGAGACTTGTCCTGCAAGGGCAGGACAGACCTTAGAAAGTATTTACCAGAAATTCTGTGAGTGGAAACACTACCAGGTGTCACTACAAATTGCATTCAAATTGCATTCTGGGCATCCTATAATGAGATATTAAACTCGGGAGGNTTGCAACAAAATATTGCAGTACAAGCTCCTTTGCAGATAATGGTATGGAAGTTACTAGCATTGTTGACATAATTATGATTAGAAGCTATTTCCTGAAGTTCCAATAAAACTTTTTATAGCCTTACACACTTTGTCAATACTACAAAAATATCTCTAGATTCAGCTGCACAATACTATAGATTTTCCAAGATACCTATGGAAATTCTCTTCCCAAAAGAACTAAGATTGCTGAAGGACAGACATGTCTATTAACCTAAACCAAGGTGCAGGACAGCGAAGTTTTTTGTTAATGCACATGGTGACTGATAGTTCTCGTAACATTGTCATTAACTCTTGCCTGCCCTTGGTCTCCACTTTAGGCACATTCTCCATGTCAGTTTTGATCCTTGGATCCTCCACTGAATTGCTACCTGAAGTCTCTAGGAATATAAACTGCCCCAAAAAGGTTCCCTAAAACTGTTTGCTTCTATGCCAAAAAGTGTTGGAATCATTTCAGTGTTAACTAGGTGTCTAGCTCATGACGGAATATATTACGTTATATGTACTAAATATTTCTCCATCAAAATCTCCATCTCCATCAACAGCAAGGCATTCCCAGAGAGCCTTCAGGAAACTGGAGTGTGTTCAAAACATAGCAGAGGAAAAATCATTGCTAGTTATTGTGTGTCATATAGCTGGGTAATTGCTATACCACTCACACAGAATACGCAAAACCCATTCATTTGCCAGAAGGTATTTCTACCCATAATTATTTGAATACTTTATATCAAATATGTAATATTTGTGTGTGCAGGGAAGGAAACCTAATTCTCTTCCTTTTCCCCCCTAAAATAAAAACCATATTCAGTTTCAGGGAGACCTTGTAAAATCATTGAGGAAGATGCAATTCAATGAGCATGTCTGACACAGAGGCAAAAGTCTGATGTAAAAACCCCTTCTGTCCCACTACTGAAGAAACCCAGGGATCCTCTGTACAGACACAACATTGTACTGTAAGTATGGTTAGTCTTGCTTGGCATGAGTAGGAGCTTTGCCAAATTCTAAACCAGATTTGCACTCTTCTGCTTTTGATTTGAACACTGACTTTTCCTAAATTTCATTTATTACTTCTTCTTATTTTGAAAGGGGAAATGTAATATATATCTCAGGGGCTTTCTGCTCATAATGAAAGTATCCTCCTTCTCCTACACTGTCTTAGAAAAACCGGTTTTGTTTTTTCCCTAGTTGACTAATACCAGTCCTTGGAGCACTGGGGTAATTCCTGATCTAGGACATGACAGACACCTTGGAAGAAGAGACATGTACTTTGTTGGTTTATTTTTGAGTAACTCTTTTAACATCATAATCTATTTCTACATGTGGTGATGTGATACCAGAAAAGTCATAGCTTAAACAAGTTACATTCCATATCTTGTTTTGTAAGTGAAAATAAAACATGCACTTAAAACCTACCTTTCAGTTCATCAGGAGTAAAATCTGTTTTATAGTTAAATGAGTACATAAATGTTACCCTCAGCATTTTAATTTCTTAAGAATTACAGTATTCATACTAAATATAGCATTAAAAATATCAGAGGCTTCAGTGAATTTGGGAACTGTTATAGTGAACTGGAAAATATTTCTTCTTAAGCACACACAATCTAAAAAATTTCAAAAAAAATGGTTCCACTAAAATGGGGAATAAACAAATATTTAGCAGAGGATATAAATATCCATAATTACAGTAAGATTACCTTTGGCTTATTAAACACAGGGAAAAAAATTCTTCTAGCTAAGCAGACTGATAAACGATAACAGAATCAAACCATAACATTAAATCTATTTCATACCTACAGTTTCAAGTTGAAGCCTAATAAATAATAAGAAACGACTGAGCCTTATAAAAGCAAGCATTCTGAAGCGTTTTCTTTTTTTTGACTCCACAGTTAAAAGCTGGTCAAATATATACATTTTTTATCTAAATTCTAGCAAGTCAGTAAGGTGGCAGAAACATANATTCAATAAATTTGTCAAAATAAATATATCTATTATCTAGCTATTATTATCAAAGCAGATGCAGTGTGATTGATTCTCTGGTCTGTACTTCCAGCCTTCCTACTTCAAAACTCAAAGGCTCTCCCAAAACAACACAAATGCATGCTTTGTTTAATTGTCTCTTTATCACATAGAAAAAGTATTTGTCCATATTGTGTAACAAACATGTTGTTCCACTTCATATAATAATGGCAAAGATATGCAAGAATGAGTTTTTACTGTTTATGTTACACATTTTCCTCAAAAGCGTGGATTCTTTTCCTATGAGCCATTGCTTTCATCACAAGTAGAGGAACTAGTATTCTATTGTCCTGGAACAGTAGCACTTTTGTGTCTTACAAAATGTGTGCTGCAGAAAAAAAATTTTCTCTGAAGAGTCAGTAGTAAGAAATAGTATCCTGTACTGAGATTGAAGGACAATCAGCAGAATAATCTGTACACAATAGTCTTGCAAGAAAGGATTTGGATAAATATTTTCCTAATTACTGTGGTTTTATCTTGCTCTTTGTGCTGATCGGAATTTCAAGTCAAGAGATTTTCCTCACAAGAACAATATCATCTTTTTATTTTGCTGCTCTTAGGAAACTAACCTATCTAGATTACAATATCTTCTGACTAGTGACTGATATTTTTAAACTTCTTTTTTTATACTCATTTTTATACTGTGTAGGTTACAGTAAGACCAAATCCTGGCTGAAGTACTGTCAATTCCCTTGTCCTGAGATCAGTTGGTTGTAACAGCAAAGAGACCATCACCTTTTGCCCATCCTCAAACATTTACTTTGAAAAGAAATTCATCAATCCAACAAAATATTGATTTTAAATATTTATTTATTTATTTTNCATCACTTGATTTTGTAATTACTCTTCTGGTTGTTACAAACTAGGTACAGAACAAATATGATTGTTGAAACTTTTAAGAAAACAATACCTANCTGAGATTGAAGGACAATCAGCAGAATAATCTGTACACAATAGTCTTGCAAGAAAGGATTTGGATAAATATTTTCCTAATTACTGTGGTTTTATCTTGCTCTTTGTGCTGATCGGAATTTCAAGTCAAGAGATTTTCCTCACAAGAACAATATCATCTTTTTATTTTGCTGCTCTTAGGAAACTAACCTATCTAGATTACAATATCTTCTGACTAGTGACTGATATTTTTAAACTTCTTTTTTTATACTCATTTTTATACTGTGTAGGTTACAGTAAGACCAAATCCTGGCTGAAGTACTGTCAATTCCCTTGTCCTGAGATCAGTTGGTTGTAACAGCAAAGAGACCATCACCTTTTGCCCATCCTCAAACATTTACTTTGAAAAGAAATTCATCAATCCAACAAAATATTGATTTTAAATATTTATTTATTTATTTTAAATGAACACTGCTAGGGTGTTTTTGATGCAAACAAGAGGTGTATTTTTCTCTCATCTTTCTAAGGTTCTGTTTACTTTCTCAAGCTCACCAAAATTCTTCAAGTGACCATTCTAGACTTGATGTACTACTGCATCCTTAATTTCTGTTTGAGATAAGTATGCCAAAGTTTCAATTGTCTCAAGAGAATTGCTCGAGGTCAAACTTTTTTTTAGAATAGAGAACCTCAACAGCAAAGTATGAATGAACACAAAGACGACAAAATCACAAATGTAGGAAGTATCTAATTGACAAATGTAATAATGACATATGCACTAGGTACTTAAACAGTTACAATTTTTTCCATGCACACACTTATTGTACAGGGCACAGAACTGCTCTGCCTTCTCTGAATGCGCTTGAAGCCATCTCTCTCACCACAGGGGAATCCCAATCTTAACATCATTTGTCACACTATAAAGCATGAGATTAGTCCCTTTGGTCTCAGGGTGTATTGGTGATACAAAGAGCTTAAATATAATGCCACATTTATTTTCTTTAGCATGCAGTAGAAAAATGTGATTTTCTTTTTAGTTTTTCATAAAAATTATCTTCTCTAAAAGCAAATTCCAGTAAACACAGATTTTTACTCACCACACCCCTAAAAAAATCAAACAGAGATCATCTACACAAAAAAAATGCAACAAGATACTGTGCGCAGCTGGTAGCAATCAAAGGCCCAATATACCCTATCACCAGAGGGACCACTTGTCAGGGCAGCCCTATGACAAACGGCATAGGGGAAAAGCAATTTTTTTTTTTTTTTCCTTAGGAATTAGACCATATAGAAAATAAATTGACACAGAATAAATTTGCAATAAAGTAAGCAGTTTTGTTATTTTAAAATGTATTAAACTGTCAGCTCAAGACTTCAGTCCTTGGTTCAGTATTATGTTTTTCTAGGTACTATAACCAGCATGTTGTTAATAAATAGTGGTAAAATGATTAAAATATTAAGATGAGTAAAAAAAGAACAGCCTTGATTGATAGCTCTGAAACCTATTAGAGTGGGTATTCACATTTTTAGCTGTGAATTAATACAGTACAAAAAGCTCCAAGAAACTACATTTAAAAGCATGATGCAAACGCATTGTCTAGACAATCATGCCTCTTGCAAGTATAAATACCTAGGAGAATATGGCTTATTGGCTACTGTAACCACTAGGCCTACAACTTCTTAAGGTGCAATAGCTATAAAAATTAAAGAAGCCAGAGAACTTGAGAGTGGGAACAGTACAGAAAACAGTTCTTTCCTATTCCAGCAAGACACTTACAGCTAAATTCACAGTCTTACTGAGGTGCTGCACACAAGTACTGAGATGCCACTGAGATTCTTTAAGTACTGCTCAGCTGACATCTAAATCTGCAGATGCATACAATCCTGCAGCATGTGAACTTTCATATCACTTAAGTTTCTGAAGGGGATTGTTGACAAAAGCCTCCTAAATCCTAACACTCTGCAACCCTGTATTCCATTTCTGTACCTGGAGGTTGTTTAAATCAGGTATCACTTGGATTTCAGGGCTCTCCTTAGTAAATAGTGTCACTGTATATCTGCTTGAACTTTTTTTTGTATGCATCCTCTCGTATATGTGACTTACAAATCTGGTCATTCTTCTGAATGCTCTGATGGTTGCAGTCTGGGATGGAAGAGGCATCCTTTAGACTTGGACCAAGAGATGAACTTAGCTTTTGCACCTGTCAGGAAACCAGTCAAATTCTGTTTCGAATCAGAGCAGACTAGAACTTGTCACTTAAAGCCAATCTAATGGCACTCCTGGGTACAACAGATGATGCATCTTCTTTGCTACTGTATTTTGCTGGAGATTCTAACAGGGCTTAGAGTAAGGAATCTGCTGAAATTTCTATTGCTTAGCAGTAGTCTGACCTTGTACATGTCAGCAGTAGAAATTTTATTTCTGGCATTGAAACATAAGCATTCAAGCTTAAATTAAAGGTTGGAATATCTTTGCTGGTTCCTTGATAGGGGGTTTAAGTGCTTCCCTTTCAGCTCCCTCACAAATTTGGCCCTCTGAATCTCATCTGCCTGCTTATAAAATGGGTATAATAGTTCTTCCCGATATACAAAAACTTCTCTGAAAACAAAAACTTAAAGAATTACAAAGATCTCATATATTACAGGGTTTCATGTTATCCATCTACAGGAGCCAGAGAGGTTGTTTAGTCCGGGTCTGTATTCACAATCTAACAAAAAAACAGCAGTGGCTAATTTCTTACCTTTGTGTTTGTATTTAACTTATTTTGAGTAAACAAGAAACCATATTGAGGCTTTACAAAATTCACAGTGCTCATAGGGGAAAGTCTCATAAACATGAGGATTCATAGCTACATCATTTTGCAGTCACTAGCCGGACTGGACTTTGACATCACTGGAACATGACCCCATTTTAAAGCAACCGTGAAGCAACAGTGAAAAGCTCAGAGCTCACTGACAATAGGTAGTGTAAATGGGTGCTACTGCAGCATTTTAGCAATCATCCCAAGTAATCAATAAAATATAAACTAAGGCAATTTCCCCCAAAATAAAAGACCAGTATCCTCAGAGTGGGAAGTATGAAGCAGCAATATTGTGCCCAGCTTTTCTCCTAGTTACTTAAGGTCAATAACACTAGCAATAATGTGTCTGAGAACAGGGAAGGTCTTTAAAAATATGCAATTCCTCTTTTTCCCTACACTGGCATATAAAAATATAAACAACACGGGCAATTTAATGTCAACTCTGTGTAAGAAAATAATTGTGCTGTTGCCAAGGTTGTCAATTTAACAACAAAAAATTAGCAATAAAATAGACTCACAATTAAATGCAAAAGATTATGCCTAAGACCTCTCCTAACAGTGGCCATACTTGCACATTAATTCTCTAGGGATGAGAATGACTTGCAAGAGCATCATTATCCATTGTATTCTGCTGTCGTTGACATATGTTGGAGTTAGCAGGAACCGAAATCTAAATCTGTTACGCTGTAGTTTTGGGTATTTAACCTCAAACCTGATCTAAATCTGATTACAGATAAAAGAACATGTACCGAACAAAGGATTTTTTTGATCAGTCAGGAGTCTAGATTAGTTCAATATGCTTATTCACTGAACAATGAAAAAAACACACAACTTTCACCATGTCTGAAGAGTTTTCAGCAATAGGAAAGGCAAGAATTGAAATTTGTCTACAATATCCCAGAGAGCCAAGAACAGAGCTAGAATAAAACTATATCACAGAAGAAGAATAATATAAAATGAGACCTGCAGTATTTAGCTCTATTTTTTAAATTAAAATTTAAATAATAAGACCTTGTGTTCTGTTAGTTTTAGTGAACTTAAGGAATCCCAATAAAACCTATTCATTTTCATAAGCATAACATTTTCTGTCAAGGACACAGTCTGTTGAAGAATACACATGCACAAGATACTAGCGTCCTTTAAAACATGTGTTATATTGCCCTGGTTTCAGATGGGAAAGAGTTAATATTATTTATAGTGATTGCTGTGAAAGGAATGTCAGTAATATCTATTGGTTTTTGTTGTTGCTAAGTGATGTTTACACTATCCAAGGACTTTTTTCAGCTTCCCATAGAAGCATAGACAGAATGGCCAATGAAACTTTCCATACCATAGACATCATGATCAGTATATAAATGGAGGTTAGCCAGGATTTGGGAATCAGTGATCACCGCTCAAGATGGTACCAATTCACTAGACAGTGAGAGTGACCCATGTCATTATTACTATTGTTATTATAAGTGTTGTTTTCCTTTCCTGTTATTGTTTCTATTCAACTGTGTTTCTCTCAACCCATCAGGTTTTTTCATCTCTTTACCCCCCTTTTTTTTTCTTCTTTCCCCCACACTTGTAGGGTGGCAAAGGAGGGAGAGGAGGATGAGTGAGCGGCTGCGTGGTCCTAGCTGCTGACTGGGGTTAAACCATGACATATATTCATAAAGTAATTATGAAAATAATTCAAATTCATTGATTTAAGTAGTTTCCTGGCTAAACACAACATAAGAGACAATTATATCAGTAAAAAATATTTCAGTTTTCTTTTAAAATAAAATTGAAAATGGAGAGCATAGACTTATGTGAGCTGTCACTCTTTGGCTGTTTCTCAAACCCCAGACTTCAGAAGAGATTTCACTCTATTGACCTGCTTAAACTCACTGGACAGACTTTCCCCCAATGTCTTCAAAGAGAAGCTATTGTACTGAATTATTCTAGTCCAAAGTCCATCTTTATTTAATAATTTAAAGAAACCCACTCCAATTAACAAAGTTAAAAATGATGCCAACCACAGGGTTAGACTCATTACTGTATAAATGTGTCTGAGATAGTTGCTTCCAGTGGTATAAGAAAGAGAAAAAATCAGCTGTGAAATACCTCTTGCTGTCTAATCAATATTTGGCAACTTAAATTACAAAGCAAGAATATAATTATACAGTGGGGAAAAAAAAAAAAAAAAAGACCTGGTTGGGGATATTACCTAAATAAAACAGAGAAAAGTGTTGCAGCTGTCTTTTAATTTTACATGACAAACCTTGCTCAAGAAAACACTCAGACTTAAATAGTATAGATGGTAAAATATTTATAATTCAGATATTAAAATATTTAATATATGATTGAAAAAAGGAAAATGTGTTGTACTGTTATTCTCCTGAGACTTAATTTCACATAATACCACTATATAACCTTCATTTAGAAATGCGTATATATTCAATTTGAACCACATCTTCCATTTCCCTTTCAAGAATTTTTTGCTTTGAAAAGTGAATGCCAATATTATACATTCTTTTCAAATGTGCTACTTGGAAATGATAAGATTGGAGCATATAAAGGATTCTTCTTGTTTGCACATAAAGGCTACTTAGAGAGGGAGTGGATCTAATGGGAAAGCATTTTGAGAATTTGCTCAAAAGAAAACCAGATGCGATCAAATTTCTTTTCTCAATGCACAAAGCTAAACTGAAAGTCCAGCTTGTCAGCAAATGTTTAACTACAATGAAATTCATGCCCGACTACAATTCACAAATTGGATATTTCAACATAATTTAAGTATGGGAAATTCCACATGATAATCCTATAGCAGCCTTACACTAAATGTTGGTCCGAATACAATAATCTCTGGATATTCAGTGTCAAGCTCCTAGGAAGACTCCTGTGGTTGAGGCAAAAAGAACTTGAAGTTTGGAAGCAGTTCAGAAAATATGATGCTGGTAAACAAATACTTGCTAGGCCTGTAAAAAAAGGGGGGGAAGCTATTATCACAAAACAGAATGCAACGTGAAGTGAATTACCTTCATGAAAATTTAATGCAAATGACACCAAAGCAAAGCTAAGTTTTATGCGGTGTTGTTCAAAGGAAGCTGGTAAAATGACAATTTATAGAGCATTTTCTCTTTCGTGTTTACCATAGGATACAACAGTAAAACAGAGGAAAGACTTTTCCGCATTATTACTTTTGCAGAATATTTATATGTTTACAACTGGAGTATTGCTTTTCAGAGTACGGTTTTCTTGTCGTTTGGACCATACCTATTTTGTTCCTTATATCCCTATTTCCTTCTTCAGGTGCTCTATAGCAGACATCAATATTCCAAATCTTCCTCTACTACACACCAATACCTGTAACACTTCTTAGAGTCTAATCCGCATTGATTAAATATGGGTGGTTATTTTGACCCACAGTCAAAATGTTTCTTTAAGGGGAGCAATAATATCAAACTTATTTTCCTTTTGCTTGAAGACTTTGAAAGTCCCACTTGGCAATAGAACTCCTGAGTTGTACTGCAGATGGACAGGCTATGAACAAGCACCTGCTCTGAAATGTAGTGTGAAAGGCTAAGTCTATACCATAACGTGCAACTGTCTTGGGAAGTGCCAGAGCTATGTTTAACCTGATGACCCAGTTCCTGCATCCAATTTCATCCTATTGCAGAAAGACTTGGATTAAATGGCCATCTACAGATGTCGTGGGTTTACCTTAGCTAGCCATCAGGTGCCTACCAAGCCATTCTATCTCTTCAGCTCCTCAACTGGAAAGGGGTGAGAAAATAAGATGAAAGGCTCAGGGGTCGAGATAAGGGCAGGGAGATCACTTACCACTTAGTGTCATGGGCAAAACAGACTCAACTCAGGGAAATTAATTTAAATTATTGCCAATCAAAAGTCAGAGTAGGATAATGAGAAATAAAAACAAATCTTAAAACACTTTTCTCCCTCCCCTGCTTCTTCCCAGGCTGTTTCACTCCCAGCTCTTCTACCTCCTCTCCCTGAGCGGTTCAGGGGAATGAGGAATGGGGATTACAATCAGTTCATCACACGTTGTCTCTTCCACTCCTTCCTCCTCACACTCTTCCATTACTCTACTGTGGGTCTCACCCATAGGAGACAATGCTTCATGAACTTCTCCAACATGTGTCCTTCCCACAGGCTGCATTTCTTCATGAACTGCTCCGGTGTGGTTCCTTTCCATGGGATGTAGTCCTTCAGGTACACACTGCTCCAGTGTGGGCTCCTCTCCATGGGGCAATAGGGCCTGCTGGACTGCCTTGAGCATGGGCTCTCCACAGGGTCACAATCTTCTCCAGGAAACATCCACGTGCTCCAGTGTGGGGTCCTGATCGGGCTGTAGGTTGTATATCTGCTCCACCATGGACCTCCGTAGGCTGCAGAGGGACAACCTGCCTCACCACGGTCTTCACCACGGGCTGCAGGGACACATCCTCCCCCTCCTTCTTCACTCACCTTGGTGTCTACAGAATTGTTTTTCTCATATATTCTCACTCCTCTCCTGGCTGCAGTTGCACAACAGTTTTTCCTCCTTCTTAAATATGTTATCCCAGAGGCACTGCCACCCTCGCTAATGGACTCGGGCCTTGGCCAGCAGTGGGTCCATCTTGGGGCCAGCTGGCATTGGCTCTATCAGACATGGGGGAAGCTTCTGGCATCTTCTCACAGAAGCCACTCCTGTAGACCACCACTCCCAAAACCTTGCCACGTAAACCCAATACAACAGATTATACCACCCAAACCCCATGAAGCTGGCACAACTGCTACATTATTCATTCTTGGCTGCTAACATGGCAGAAAGCATGTGGGGTGAATATTGTGTCTTAGGAGGTCTTGCATGTGCTTGTAAATTAACCCGTTCACCATTTCTGAATACTTCAACAGGCAGAACAGTGTCTCATTTGTAACAACAGCTGGAAAATGTGCAGTTAATAAAGAGGGGAACTGAAGGAAGAGAAAGGACTTCTCATGGTTAAAATCAGTGGAATGTGCTTCCTCACTCCTCCCCCCTCCTCAGCCTGAAAACATCTTCCAGCCTCTGTAACATTAACAGAAATGGCCCAGAGCCTAAGAAACAAGAATATAGTTCAGAAAGAGATTAAGAAAAAATGTGGACATGCCTGTCCTTTAATTTGCAATGATCAAGAGTTTGTCAGACGAAATACTCTATATGCTGTATATGAAATATTGTTTCTGTAGAAACCAAAGTTTAGTGTTTCAGTACTCTGGTAGCCTAAAAATTTCTGCCTCTTTTCAGCCTGAAAGCCTTTCTGTTCTTCTGTGGAGTATCCCCTACGGGACCCTTGTAACTGATGCTATGGCTTATTTGGAGAGACGCTTCCACATATTGAGAAATGCATTGGAAAAATCACAACTAATATATAGGAAAAGAGCAGAAATTGAAGCAGTAGATACAGAAAATTGACACTTTGTTGAAAATTATTAATCTGTTTCTCATTTATCAGGAGAGAAATGCCTTCAGATAGCTGTGTAGTGTGTAACAAGTTTATTTATGTTTGGCTTCTGTGTACATTAAAATGCTTGGTTTTATTTATTCTGAATATATCAAGATATTGTTTTGCTTCTTTACTTATTAAACACTACTACTCCCTTGCTGCCCAGACTTTCATCTCTGTAATGCAGCCTCCAAAGACTCTTTAGTGAATGTATATTTGAGATATCATTCTACTTACAATGAACTGTGTTGAAAAGTATCATCAAGACTTTAACACAGAAAGAAATCTTTTTAATGATGGTACATTGTCTGTGGTCTCACAAGGATAGTCTCATACGTTAAAAATTTCAAGCCGTACAAATGAAATATCCTTTCCCTTGTGGAATTTGTGTGTAGGATACTTATAATCCCATTGTTTTCCAGGCTGCCAACTATATGAACACTTAAAAATAAAGAATGTTATTTAATATATATTAGTTAAATAACTAGCTTATACATATTTTAGAAGAAAATAAATAATATATCTAAATTCTTTAATCAAGATTGAGGTCTTTTTTTTTTCCTGCAGACAGATGCCTGTCAGCATCTGTGGGAATTATTACAGTTCACATAGTTACCTAAAACTTTCCAATAAATTGTTCCCAGGGGTTTGTTTTCTTAAGTTTTCTTTCTTGTCTGTTTTGGGCCATCATACAATGCTTGTTCACAACCCATTGGCCATATTCTAAAATTTAAATTTAGAGTCTGAGCTGCTAATTAGATTTTCATATCCAGAAGATAAGCTTTGAACCTCCTACAGAAAAGGTGGCATTTAAAAAAAAAAAAAAAAAGAAAAAGTTTAAACCATCTGAAGCATCTTTCTAAGATAAAAATAGATTAATTAACAGAATTTGGTTTCAGCAAGTACAACATAAGAGCAAATTTATTAATTCTTCTATGAAATAACCACAAAATTTTCTAACTCAGCAGACTGATTTCTTGAATAATATCTACCTCATAAAAATCCTCTCTGCAGCTTAATCCTTCTTTGCACAGGTTCTGATTTAAAGTCTACTAATTTTCCTGAAAAATAAGGGAAAATTTGTACAATTTTTTGGGGGGGGGGCATTGTTGAACCCTCAATGGGAAGGTGAGATGAAGTCTATTCTGCTCTCAACAGGGCTGCTAATTAACCTTCAGCTGCAGTTATCTTCAGTTAAATTTACTTAACCTCTACAAAGTTTAAGGGCATGTCTAGCTATGCAAGGCTTTGTAGTTCAGAGAAATGCATGATTTAACTGAGCAAGTTTGGTTATAAGAAGCAGTTTAGCCACTTGACATTGAGCTTCGTCAGGAGTGATTTGCCCCACTGGTTGATTTACTGTATCGTTGGAATTAATTAGTTCATTATCTTTACAAAATATTAGAACATATCGTATACTGACTTGACGGGAGTCAGCCACAGGTTACCAGTGACCATGATCAAAGACACTACCTTTACTGTTTCTTGCAAAGGGACAAGTACTTCTTTGCCTCCTTCTTTTCTTCCTTCATGTGGAAGGAACCAAGACCAGAGAGATTGGTATCTACTAGCTTTTGAAATGATTAAAGTTACCAAGACTTCTGTGCAGGATGGACAGATATGACAGGAGTAGACACATCTGGAGTAAGATTGGAGCTGGCTGGAATGCCCCACTGCCTCAAAGGGAATTACCAGCATATGTGCAGGTAACTGACCCTCCACCCTGATCCCAGGCAGTGTGGTCCATTCAAGGGTCTGGACATCCTTTCATCTGTGTGAAGTTCTCAGCACAACACTGACTTTTCTTGCTTCAGCACCTGCTCATGGCTAAATCCTTGTTCTTGTTTCTGACTTCAGTCTTCTCAGCACTAATTCATAGTTCCCATTTCAGCTTCTGTTCCTACTTCATTAGTGTCCCTGCCGTACAGCATCAGAGATGCTTTCACAGTTATGCTGTACAGCTGAATCATAACTTTAAGACCATGGGCTAGATTCATGTCAGTGAACACTGAATTCAGGATTTTTTTCAGTATGAAAGCCACACTCAGATCTGACAGAGAATTCTCCGTGCTGGCAAACATAAAGGTATATATTTTATTCTTAATTAACACATTTTATGCAGAATGGTTGTCTAAAAGTGATTAATAAATCACTTTCTTGTGTTTCATTAATGAATATGGTTCACTAAAGAAATTGCTGCTTTTTGCCAAGTTACTTTTTAAGACAAAAATTCTGCTTCAATCATGCATACTGTAAATAGGCAGAGAACCTTACCCCACGATACCTTACCCTGCTCCCAATATGGAAAAGAATGATTGATTTAGTTCAATTGCTAAATGACAAAGCCAACGTATTTTCAGATATCCTGTATAATAATCTCACATAAATGCTGAAGTGAAGAAGCCTAATTCTGGTCTCTTTGTTCGGACATAGTTCTCTTCTAGTTTTGGTGCCCTGGTTAGACTTGAAATGAGTGTATGAAAGATACTCTTATTATACAATAAGAAGAAAACAAAATAGACAAAATGCTCATATAGCCTATGATTTGATTCAAAATTAGGAATTTCATTCAGCCAAAAACTCCAGTGGGGAACCTGAGAACAAACTCTCCAAAGATTATGCGCCATATTCCTTGCTATTTCTTGCCTTTCACAGTCCCCTAAGGAAATCTGACCCCAGAATCAGAGAGTTACAGGCATCAAACAAGCCTCATTTATTTGCTGTCTCAGCTTAGAGGTTTGAGTACATCATATCTGCTGTGGAAATAAGCCACAATCTTCCACACTGAATAATAAAATCTCCTGATGAAGTCCTCAAATTCATTGAAATTTTGGTGATGTTAGGTGGAAAATTAAGGATATGTGGAATTTACAGAGTTGGACATTAGCTTGGGTGTAATGATTTACCAACTAAGTGTCTAACAAAATAGACTAAGATAGAAACTGAGTAACCTAGGAGTCTCAAATTTCCAAAAACATCAGCACATAATAATGACACTTTCTTAGTTTATCTCATGACAGCAATGGGAAAAGTTGTACCACTACTTCAGGCAAGGGTTTCAAGTGGATTTTTTTTCCTCCTGTGAACAATGTCTTCATTGTGCAAACAGAAATCTATCAATAAAAATTAGAAACAGGAAGTGAAGAGAAAACAAAAGAAGAGGAAAACCATTTAAAATGTTTAAGCAAGAGGTTAGTTTCTTTGTCAATTATATCCAACTTAGTATGGTTTTCATTTTCTAAGCAATAAATGATTTAGAATAGGGGAGTGGTTGTCATGAATTGGAGTCCGTGACATCGAGGACTGTGACTATTTTATGATAACCACATATCCTAGAATAAACTTTTTGCCATTGCACTGAAATAAAGAATCTTTATAGTATGAGCCAAGTATGTATTTTCCGTGTTTCTGAAATTCAAACTGGCAGTTCAGAATGTTTAACAGCAGTTCCAGCTGNATATACAGGTACATTTGCTTACCAGGTAAACAAGCATGTATGAATGATGGACTCATTCTTTCCTTTCTACTAAGATTTCTAAATACTTCACATCGAAAGAAATTATAGTAGCATAAAATTACACTGTAAGAATTCAAATGTTGTTCTATAAACCTATTAAGTTCCCCAGTCATACAAATGAAAACTGAATCTCAGCTCCTTAAACTAAAATAACTTGTCTGCTTTAAGAGCAAACATTTCCAGAAGCTGGCTTTTTGCTAAACCAATGTAATTAAAAAGCTCAACTTTTGAGCCCTAAAAATCTTACTATCTGTAATTGTGGTAGGTTATGGTTTAACAGTTCTAAATTATTAGTTATGAAAAATCCTTTCTAATGGTACGCAAAAGTCATCATTTTTAGGGGAAATGTGGATATAATTATAAGCAGATCAAAAGCCAAGGAATATGAGATGCAAGCATTAGAGATATTCAGAGACCATAAATAATTCAATGTTTAAAATTTTGGTTTAATATTTTTTCTGGGAGAAAGAGGTTTCACTAAACTTCCCCTTAACTTATCCCCTAATCTCCACCATTTTCTAAGAGGGTATGATTTACACACAAGAAAGTATGTTTCCAAGAGATTGAGTCATAGCGGAAAAAATATAACAATGATTTTTATTTTTTTTTTTGGTTCCTAATCTCAGACTTGCCTAATTTACATAATNTGACAATGAGGCAACCGATCCAAACTACACTTCCACCTAAGTTGGTTTTTCAGTCTGCTGTAATGAAATCCAGACTGAAATTTATATGCCAATCTGCAAACTCAAAATGACACTAGTTCATTACTCCTTTGGGTATGGGTGTGTGTATATNGTGGTAGGTTATGGTTTAACAGTTCTAAATTATTAGTTATGAAAAATCCTTTCTAATGGTACGCAAAAGTCATCATTTTTAGGGGAAATGTGGATATAATTATAAGCAGATCAAAAGCCAAGGAATATGAGATGCAAGCATTAGAGATATTCAGAGACCATAAATAATTCAATGTTTAAAATTTTGGTTTAATATTTTTTCTGGGAGAAAGAGGTTTCACTAAACTTCCCCTTAACTTATCCCCTAATCTCCACCATTTTCTAAGAGGGTATGATTTACACACAAGAAAGTATGTTTCCAAGAGATTGAGTCATAGCGGAAAAAATATAACAATGATTTTTATTTTTTTTTTTGGTTCCTAATCTCAGACTTGCCTAATTTACATAATTTGTCTGCCTCGTCTCAGGAAGTGAAGGGAACCTTGGAAATTTTGAGTTAAGACCTAGGATACTTTAAACATAAAGGTAGATTTGAAAATTATGCAACTTCCTGGTAGGCGAAGCAGAAGGCTAAACTAGGACAACAGAAATCTGAATTTGAATATTATTAAATTTTCTTGATCGTGTAATTATCAAGACTATTAATGGAGCCTTCCAGAGAGACTGGGAAGGTCATAAAGGTTTTAAAAAAAATTAGCATTATTTAAAGATAAGTCTCCTTGTTAAAAGCTGCCTACTGGAATATGTTTTAATTTTTTCACATTTCATTTTTGAAGTTACATCTTATTGTTTTTCATTTATATGTAAGGGCTAACTCAGTTGGTGAGCATTTGGGAACTCAGCCAAGGAATGGAAAAAACAAACATAAGGAAAAATTTATGATGAATTTTCATAATGTATCAAAAATCTTGATACATAAACAGTAAAATAAAAAATGTTTCAGAAATGTCTTTGACATCAATTATCAAGCTAGTAGGAAAAATTGCTTGTTTTCTTCACTTATTATTGCTAAAAAAAACACTGGTACTTAAGAGTTAGCTATTGAATTGAGTGTATTTTAGAATAGAGAAACCTGGTAAGAATATGGGAAGATGTCAACAGAGTTCAAAGTATTTCCTTCTATAATACTTTTATTTGCTGTCAAGGCCATGCAGAGCCCTGTGCAAATAAACTTAATTAATATTTCAGGCAACAAGATGTGAAATATCCATGGAAATCTGTTAGCTGGTAATCAATCTGGGGATAATGGATTGTTGAAATCTTCCTTGTTTTGAAAGATTCCTCTTCTACTTGATATAACAGAAACTCAGTTTTAAAATCAAGGCACATTTAATCTATCTGTCAAACTTTTTTTGTAACACTAATTGACAGCATGGACATATCATCAATCCAGTATTGCATTGCTGTTTGTCTGTAGTCTATACCAGGTCATTTAGGCACTTCTCATGTTTTAGTGTGTGCCCCATGCTTCTGACATCTGGGATGATGGATATTCTTGTAAACAACATAATTAGTGGTTAGAACTGAAGGAACCTCCCATTCTCTACGAAACAGTGTAGACCTCTGCTAAGTACTGAGAATATGCATGAAGTTCTATGGACATTAGCTTGCAAAGAAATTAAATTGAAAAAAGCCTGTATGGTCTGGTTCTGAGAGTGGTTGACTAAGGAAATATTAGAGTTCAAAGAGTAATACATTAATGTTCACAAGAAGTGTAATGAAAAGAGAATTTGAATGAAGTATAGCAAACTCACAACAATAACACCTAAAACCACAATAAGTGTGGAAGAAGTCCACCAAGCCTAATTACTTGTTATGTGTGAACAGCATTACCATAAGTATAGAAATTCAGGTTGAAAGACATGCCCAGACTTTCCCTTTATTTCAACAGTGTCACACAATTATGAATGAAAACTTTCTGCAGCAGCACAGTGAAGGATGATACTTTGCATTTTTCCCAAGTAATAATAGAAGTACCACGTGACATCCTCATTACCACAGATATCTCCTATTTAATCATAAGTGGAAACAAATAATCTCCATTTCTGTGATGTGGTAAATTTTGCTGGCAAATATTGAATTGTTGCTGGTAAGCCATAGAATCATTATTATAAACATGAAAGCAAATACACTGAAGGAAACAGGTAAAAAACATTATTGTGGATGTGCTTTCTATCACAAACCATCTCATGATCCATTACAGAAATAAAAACTTCTCAGTCATATGATAGTCAGTACCATTGTTGTCTTCTGAGATTCTGATTTTCATCCTTTCTTTACGTTTTTTATTCTTTTGTTTTATCCTTTATTCAGTAAGAGAAGATTCCAGAAGAAGCCTGTGAAAAGCTCATAATGGCAGATAGTGTTAAAGGGAATTGCCTTCTCTATTTAAGAGATCTGATTGTCCATCCCAAGATAAAATTACCAGATTTTCATGAAAAGTTATGCAGATATAAAATGGACTGTAGAAGCTGGAAACATTAATTACTATGGAAACAAACTCATTTATAACTGTGAAATAGTTCAGATTAAGCATACTAAAGTAATAATCGAAACTCCTTTTTTAATATTAGTGATTTTCTCATGCAAAGTGATTTTTATCTGTGTTCTGTTGAGCAAAATATTTTTAGTTAAATTTGTATTTCTGCTGTAGGGAAAAAGAAACACAAGCTACTAAATATGTCCTATAGCTTGAAGAATAATCTTGTTTATAAGACTTCTAGTATGTTAATTACCAGATGTGTTTGAACACGGTTTTTTGTCTCCAATTTCTTGAAAACTTTCTCCAATTCTCCTTTACTCATTTTAAAAAACTCTATAACAGTGTTAATGTAAAAGGAAAATGTTGGTTACAGGCTCTTTTATGAGTTAGTGTATCCTCTGCAATAAAATGTACTGTAAGCCTGCTCCAATTTAAGAGAATAATTCAGTAGCCTATTGTAATGGTTTGGATTCTGTCTAACAGCTTTTTCAATGAGCTTTTCAATAATACAATAAGCCGCAATGTGTTGGCTTGTGGTAATATTTCACTAAATGTATGTGGTGGAAAGTGAACTTATAGCATTGTATTGAAACAAGAAAAGGGTGAATTTTACAGGGTTTGCTTTATTAGTAGCAATTTTCATCTAGGTTCACTGGCCACATGGGGATCCATCTGCTGAAATTAGTCTTCGAAGGGTAAAGCCACAGCCCAGCCTGTCTAGCTGTATTAATGTAACAGACTACAAAAAGGGCTAGAGCAAGAAATTTCCACTTCAGGGCTGGTGAATAGTAGAAGAATGTGTCTGCTATTGGCAGTATCAATTCTTTGTCTCTTGATATGTCGTATAAAGTCTATACAGCAAAATGAACATGTCACTGTAGCGCAGCACTGGTGGTTTAACCCAGCGAAGTGCTGTGGTGTGTTTCTGCATGTACTGGTATTCAGGAAACTAGTTCGTCCAGAACCCCTGGCTCTATACTCTGCTTGCAGGAGCATAGTGACATCTTGCTGATTCTTCTTCAATTTAGTTGGTGTTCCCGTTAGCTAGAGAAAGGTGGCACAAACATGCTGCTCATGCCTTCCCATTGCTAGCAAGGAAGTTCCCTTGAAAGTTTGGCCCAGGACCTTAGAGGGGCTTAGCTTTTTGTACAGGTTTACTTAATCCTACTTGCATTTCTGTCTGAGGCCTCAGAAGAGGGAAGGCCTTAAATCTATGCCTTAAACTGGCAACTGTGTAAGACTTAAAATGCATTAAGACTTTAAATGCCAATGAATCATATTATTTGCCCAGGGTTCTCTTTTTCTTTTGCAACATAGAGGACAGGTCTCACTGTATCATTCTCATCAATACAAGTAAGTATTTGTACAGCACATCCTGTAAATGTGTGTCCTGAAAATGCTACAAGCCTTTATTTAGTGTCACTACATTTATTACAGACTGAAAAGTGACCCTAATGCTAGAGGAAGCACTGGTGAGATTGCTTGCAGACCCGCTAGTATAGTAGAAGTATTGTCTGTAGAGCTCCAGTACAATATAAAGAAAACAGAAACATTCATAAAATAAGAAGGGGGACGTGGGGGGGTGGGGGTGGGGGAAGTGAAACCAAAGAAAGGTAACAGAAAAGACACCAGATAAATAAAGGCCTGTGTTCAGAAAATGAATACATTATATTTTAAGATTTGCACATCCAAGCAGACAAAAATGTGGACAGGAACTGTGAGCCAAATTCACCACGTCAGTGAAGCTGTGATGAATTCTTCCCAGGTTTTACAACTGCATCACTCTGCAAAAAGCCCTCAAGTAAGAAAAATTAAATATATATAGATGGAGGAACTCATCCACCCCCACATGAATTCATCCTTAATAATCCACTGAAACTCATAAAACATAAACCACATCAATCCCCCTCAGTATATAACTAGTTATTAAATGCAAACCCCAATATACCATAAAACTGAAAAGAAAATGGGAAAATGACACTAGCAATGTATTGTGAATGTGAATGTTATAACATATGGAGGACAAGTTTAAAAAACAGCAAGACATGCAGATTTAAAATTAACACACTTCAAGCTCCTGTGGAGATTGCACTGGACTTCAGAAAAGGGATACTAATTATGTTTAAGAGACTTTTATAAATCTTGGGGACATGAAAAATAAACAATGTGCTCCTGCAGTGTGCTTAAAGGTCCTGATTTCGGTGACACTGCAGTCTAAATTCAGTGTAAAACATCTGTTTTCCCTGCCGTTCCTTTTTCTTTGTTGCTTTTGTTACTTTGGGAGAAGCTCTCTGTCTCATGTTGAGAAGACAACTGTTTGGGGACATGTTCCCCAGAATGAGAGAACTATTCCAACAATAGTCTCTGCATCAACTTAATGGATGTATTAAAACAATAAGATTAATATGTTTGCTTACGGAGGTTTTTAATCCTTCTTGATTGGTAGATGCTGCTGCTCCTCTGCAGTGATGAATGGAAAGAACACTTTGTAACCATAGCATATAATCTAAAACGTATATAATGTTACAACTCATATTCACGGGCAAATTTAAATGGCTACTCAAAAGAAAAAAAAGAAAACTTAAGAAATAGGAGAGGCCATCCTGACTGATACTTGCCCAGGGAATCTGCAGCTTTGTCCGAAATTTTCAATGACCTTTTGTCACAGCTGGCAGAAAGCCCCATTTTAATCACAAGTTTACAGGAGGAAGCTCAGGCAGTTTTGGACACTGCTTCTGAAGTCTGAACCAAACTGTTCAGAGACGTTCTTTGGCTGCTCTCATGCAATTTCTCTTTCAATTGGCAGAGGTGTACCTACAGTATTCCCTAAATTGTGTAACCACTTTCATAAAAGTATGCTTAACTTTCATGGCTGCACAGGGTATTACTCATAAGTTTTACAAAAATGACAACTCCCACACTCAAACTTTTTATGAATTTTAATGAAGCAGCCACTTTCGTAAGTATTACAGCTGCTGCATATAACACCATTTGTACGAGAGCTCAATTATGTAGCTGTTAGACTATGCACACTTTTTCTTAGCCTTATAATGAAGGTCAGCACAGTAACAAATCCACGCGATAAATTTTAGACGTGGTTGGTTTGTCCTCCTGCCATGCTCCTGTTTCCCTCATTATTTTTCTGAGCTGCATGAGTGAGCTGTTTGGAGCAACACCCAAACACCCTGAACACCAGGTGATCAAAGGAGCTAACCAGAGGGGAACATTTTATTCTCATGCGCTTGCAAAGCAGCAAACAGCAAGAGCACAAGGCCTTTAACTACACCTCCTTTGCAAGAGGACTTGGTCCCAGGTGTTGAAACAACACCAGTGTTAGCCCAGTCTCCTTCTTGCTGCATACTGAGCTTCCCCCTGCACTCCTGGATGGAGTTCACTGAGGTGCTCCCATGCTGTTTCCTCTCTTATCACTGCTTAGTTTAGCTTCTAAGTAGTCCCTCATGCTGCCAAGCAGTTGTTGTCCACCTTTTGTACTGAAAATTGTACCTTCAGTACATTTTTGCTAAGGTCGATCAGGATTTAATTTTTAGGCAATTATCATTTCAGAAATTCATTTTCAGAAATTTCAATAACTGAAGGAACATCAATTTTTCTAATGAGTTTGTATGGGTTACAATTTACTGAGATGTGGAAAGAAATGTGTTTTCCTCTCCAAAAAAATTAAGTTCTTTGTTCACCTGTCATTTTGGGGCCCATAAATAATTGCTAAATTCAGTGATATTTTAGTCCAGGAAAAAAATTACTCACTTTTTTAAACTATTCATATCATCACTTTCAAAATTATTTTGGTAGGAGAAGGCTGATTATAATGTCAAGGAGACTGAGCTTCCCTTGAAAAGATTACAGTGCTTTTGACACTGTCTCCCACAGCATCTTCATAGGCAAGCTTAGGAAGTGTGGGTTGGATG
>VYXH01002161.1:65952-100974 GCA_013397275.1 Burhinus bistriatus
TTCAAAACCCGCCTGGATGCCATCCTGTGCAACCTGCTCTAGGTGACCCTGCTCTGGCAGGTGGGTTGGACTAGATGATCTCCAGAGGTCCCTTCCAACCCCTGTGATTCTGTGATTCTGTGATTTGGATGAAAGTTAGGGTGATCTCCCTAAACTAAATACACAGTCACTGATTTTAAGAGTGGCACTTCATTTTCTTATTTTTAGAAATGCTCCCAGACAAAGAGAAATATTTATTTCAATCAAAACATTATATTCTTCAGCTAAAATTTCTCAACAGATTAAATTTGTTTCATCTAAAACTATGTGAAAAATCAATGATTCAAGCAGGGTCTCTCCAGTTTAGCTGAAGGGCACTGAATAGCACCCACTCACCAAAAATATGAATGACATATTTTTAATCTACTAAATTGTTGCTAATGTATTGGCACTTGTTGTTTAAAATAAAAGCCAGCTTCCTTGATTCCCTGTATAGTTTGTCACATTTTTTCCTAATAGTATAAACTAAGTAAAATAGTACGTGAGGAAAATCTGAACAGCACTGTTATCTCACTGGTGTATTCACTGTTTTGTCTGTGAGCTTCTGGTACAGCTAATGTTGTACTGCAAATTTGAGATTAATCCACAATAATGTATTAATAGAATTATGTTTTCTGTTACTAAGTCTGTGTAAAGCTAAGGTGGTCTGTCAAGATGCCAATTTGTAAACTTAAAATGTAGAGAAAGGAAAATTCAAAACCAATGTAGTACCTAGAGAACTAATAATCCCCCTCTTCCAACTCCACAGACAGCAGATCAGTAACAGGACTGAACAAAGAACATGGTTGTTTTGCCAACTACATGTGACAATCTCACTACTTTGCCTTTAAATTCCCATTTACTAAACAGAACTAGCTTATGATGAGCTGGCAGGGGTTGGTGATCATTTGATGCTAACACAGTCTGGTTGTTTCTGAGTTGCAATATCTCTCTGATCTGCTTCTGAGGGGGAGCAATTAATGGCCACTACTTTCTCAGACCTGTGCCTACACTCACTTAGAATAACCCCAGTTGCCTACAGAACAGAAATTAACTGGTCTTTATACAGGTTTGTACTACATATATTTTATCGAACGGTCAAAATACAGCTCAAAAGTAGTCCCTTTTTATGAGCCAAGATATGTTCATCCTACTTCACTTTCAGTAACAATACAGCCTAGCAAAATCCAGCCCCAGATAAGAGCTTGCAATCCAAATAAACTTCAGGCTTCTTTTACAGAAGTTAAAAATCACCTCCAGATTATACATGCTGATTAGCAATGGCTGGGATTGTTACTTTACTCAATCAAGCTTATCGTTATGGAGACAAAGTCAACCATGTGGCATATGTGCAGGAAAGGAACTTTAATACCTGGTGGAGTGCTGTAACAATCATAACCAAGGACATCTCACTTACTGCAGAATCATTTGCATTTGGTAACAGAACCAAGGACAAATAATGAAGTCCTGAATCCTTCAACAAAGGCAAATGTAACAAATTACCCAGAGCAAGTGCTGTTAAAAATCAGGGAACTGTTTAACTCATTATGGGTCTGTTTCCCCTGACATAGGCTCTCAACTGTACCAGCTTCAAAGTTACACACAAAAAATACAGTTGCTAGTATATAACCATGCATTTAGAAATTATGCACTCGCATACAAGATGCCAATGGAATTTGTTTTGTTACTCAGCTTATATGGAAGTAGGTGCTTTGTGATAAGGAAAAGCTCTATCTGTACATACACAATAATACATATAGGAGGTCCCCACACGTTGTAGTATCAAACTCTGGGCTATTCTGTATTTCTGTCTTTATATTCCTCTGAGGCAGGAAAACATCACTAGCTCCATTTTACATGAATAGAGGTATATTTCCTGTATTGTTTTCATCAGTTTTATCTGAGTATGGTTCAGACACCTGCCCTAAAATGTCCGTAGGATCTATTTTGAGTCCTGTCATTTTTTTGTCCTGCTCTATTTGTTTTTTTCTGCAAACCCCAATTTTCTACCTGCAACTAACCTTTTGCAAATTGGAGCTAGGATACACCTAATAGCAGGAATCAGGGAACACTAAGGAAATTATGCTTGAGACACAGATCAAAACCTGAGCTAGCAGGACAGAACAGGTGCCTAGAGAGATAACATCCAGGTAGAGCAATCCTCCAAATCACAATGTCCTACTTTTGGGTAGCTGGCTTTTGGTCCAAACCTAGGTTTCAGAAATAAGATAGAATGACACCTCAAAATTGAATCACAGAGAAGGGAGCTGTTTGAATTGGTTTTTTTACAAGATCTTAATCATGATCTTTTGGAAGGAAAAAATCATCACCTGTATTTTTTCAGTGAATTTGGGTTTGTGCCTTTTACTTCCAAGTGAACTTGTTTTTCTAATCTGTTTCCTTCAAACAACACCGGTAAAACTAGTGTTGTGCCCATTTTTATGAAAGTTGTATTTATAGGAAAGATCACATCTCCTGCCTGGTTTAGAATGTATGTAGGACAACCCCTAGGATTTGCATATGCATATGCATATTTGCATAAACTTTTCCATCGTGTCCTCTTAGATTTGGCGTGTAAGGTAGGAAAAAAGCTTACTTCAAAATTTGATCAAACTTAGGTGCACATTGGGTGCTGGCAAGGCCAACCATGAAAAGACTATGACCTAGGAAAGAGTAAATTATTCTTGTACTTTGCTGCAGAAACCTCAGTTGGTTTAAGTGTTACATGGGAGTCAGGATGATTTTTTTAGATTGATTCCAGTATCCTTTTTTAGATTTAGCCCAAGTGCTTTTACTCAAATTCATGTCAAGATTTATACTGTGAGTTGATATTTACAAAGTTTAAAGTTATTACTATAAACGCTTTCACTGTTCCTGTTCAAAGATACAAGGTCCAATTGCTCATTTACAAGCTCATAGTTGAGCCCAAAATCATGGAATGGAAGAGGCTCTGCAGACAGACTAAACAGGTATTTCCTATTGACTTATTAGTTCTTTTACAACTCACTCTTGCAAAGAACATAAACATTCATTTTTTTATTACAGCTACTTCACCCACACTTAGAGACTGCTTCTGACAAGCTGTGCTTTGTTACAAGAAGACATGCTGAAAGAAGAGAGAGGGCATCAGGGGTTTGTTTCCTTTTGTGTACAACTCTTCTGCAACGACACAAAACAAGAGCAATCATGGAGTCCTGCCATGTCAAGGGAGGACTGGCAGCTAACACCACCGTAGCCATATTTTGAGGAGCCATGGCACGACTTGTAACTCACAACAACTAGCAGAGAAGTGGGTAGCCTACCTGACACCTTGTGGAAAGTGAGCACGAGACCCCTCACCCTTCTTTCTTCATTTGCCACAAACCTCTCCTCACCTCTATGCTGACCTGTGGGTTCTGGGTGCACATCTAAGATTTCCTTCCCTGCACATGGGAATGGAAAGTGATCATACAGCAAGAGGAACAGATATGGTCATGCATAAGGTCAGGCATCATGACCTTACATGATTTTAGCTGTTCAGTGAAGACTGGCAGCTGCAGCAAGGCAAACACAGAGGCATAATGTGCATTTCTGGAGGGTGTATTTTTACGGATGCACTTCAGCAAGTGACTGTAGCATCTTGCAATATGACCAAAGAATTTCTAGCTGAGATCTGAAGGCAGAACTATATATAATGCATCATCAGGATTAGATCCTTAGTATTCTTTTCATGACCAAGCAGTCTCTAAGAAGTTACATAAATTCAAAAGCAAACACTTTTCAAAGTAGTCTACTAGTAATTTCAACATTTATACCTCCATAGAGCAGTTTAAGCCCTTATGCTGTGCCAAATATTATTTAAGATGATTTGAGGTGGTTTAGGTGATTATGGCACCAGAGGACTTAATGTGCCTTAAAACCATACACTACTCTGAGGACTTTAGGCAGTTTAAGTGCTTATACCATCATAAAACAGTTTAAGTGCTTAGACTATCTTGAATGTTTAAGGTGGTCTAAAAGTTCATACTACATCATCTAGGATGGTTTGAACAGTCAATTCTTCATGAGAATACTGTTTGAGCATAATTCATAAATTATCTAAAAATTTTATAAATGGAACATTATCTAATAACTAGATAAAACTTCATAGCAATTACAAAAATACTTTTACATTATTATTATTATAATTATTACAGAGTTAATTCAAGCCAACATTAACACATTTCCACCACTGACCATCACTGTTCTCTAAAAATACAACACAGGCTTTGATTTCTAAACACAACAAGATTTCTGAAATCAGAGACTCAGCTGCTAATGGATTTATCCAAATAGAGGCTAACCTAAAGTTTTCATCATTGGTTCTAAAAGTCATCAAATAAAACATGCTAGCTGCTTTTATATACATTAAAATGATACAGTCTATCATACCTAGTTCTTCTACAAGATTTCCACCTTTGATTGGAACGAAAATTTAGAATTTCTAGGGCACAAATAAAGACTATTTTTTATTAAAATAATATATACTTCAAAAATCATTCATGTCCAGTGTTCTGAGAAGGTCAGCATGACACACTGTCACATGCCAGTCAGTTTCCATCACTGTACTCATCAGAGTAATGAATTTTCTTGCAAAAAAAGTTATCAAATAACATAGGCTAACACTATTTGTAGACGGCTCAGATACAAAAATTATTATAATTAATACTTTTGTCTGTGTGTAACTTCTGGATATTCAACACCATTTCACTGCTTTCTGCTGCAGATGTGCAGGGAATACTGTAAAATTTGAACTATTTTCTACCCAGCTCCTACTAGGCAAGCAACAGCTTCAAATAAAAGCATAAAATCTTGACACTGTCAGCCTTATTGGCCACGTTATGATGGCATACAAAAATGAACTTGATGGAGCGAGAATATCTTTCTCTTTCAGCTGTGCTAGTGCCTCTATGTGGTAGGAATGGTAAATACTAAAATAGTACAGCAAGCTTGCAGCATTTCAGCAGTTAACTGAAATTAACCAAGAATACTGGGAGATTAGGTTGGTTGGAATTTGCAAAAATAGAGTATTTCAGGCCTGTCTCTTACTCATCTACTTCCAAATTCCCTAAAGCAGGCATTTTCTTTCACCTTTACATGCACAAATTTTCTGTGTTGCCAGCATCTAAATAAAGGTATGAATAATATCCTGATACTTGTTCAGGCACTAGTCTTTCTTTGAAAGCTAGTGCCTAAAAAATCTCCTTACATCTAGAATGCAAAGTACTAAGCCATGCTGGGAAAAGAAGCTTCACTGAAGCTCCCATCACAAAAAGGAATCCAATACTGCTTGTACACAGCTCTCATTCACTGATCTCTTCTCACCGTCTCCCACCAACTGCCAGATGACTATAATAGTATTTCTGTACACAGACATTAAGCAACATTGTCTTATGCTTTACTTTTTATTTATGCTAATGAAACAAGCAAAGAACAGAATATTTACTATTCTTATGGCTAAACAACATCTGTGGAAATCTTTGTCAGTCAAGATCCTGAACAAGCCTCCAAGTCTTACTGGTAAAAGTGCATTCATACACACAGAGAAATACCTGACCAGATTAAAAATTCCGTCACTATTAAAATTATATGGGATGTACTCTGAGCAGACTTAATTGGTACTGATATGGGAGATGAAGTATCAGTGTAATACTCCACAATTAGTTGCGCAGATCTGTTCAGTCTCCTTTGCAAGTTCAGCTCTGTGAATAGCTTCAGCAAGTTAAACCTTAAAAGCCATTCAGATGGGATTCAGGCATTATTCTTTAATTATTATTAAAACTGAAGTCTACAGTGAGACAAAAAAGCAATGCTGAGCTAATCACACTCTTATTCTAGTCTCACAAGGAGACTTCATTTGTGAGTTTCCCAAAAAGGATGACATATCTGTCTTGGGTTCATGATTCCCACAATGCACTTCTTTTTCTCTTCATTAATCTGTCACTAATTCAATCTATGAAGGCTGTGTCATAATCATATCTTACATTTCTCTATATTACTGTAGAACAAATTACAACATTTTTCATTTCAGAAAGACTCCACTATTATATCTGCTTGTTGACAACAAGTTCATAAGGTAGAGCTCTCAGTCTTTCCAACCTCTGCCCCTAACTTAAAGCCATTTCTTGAAAACATAGAAAACATTTACACTGAATATAATAAGGGTATTATATCATCCCTCATCACATCTATTACAAGGATGCTAGTTCTTGAATGTAGGAAAATAATATATTCTTTTTCATGACACGGTTTCTTTCACGGTTGTACTTCAACCTTGTTTCTGGGAAAAAAAAAAAGACCAAAGATAATGAAAATTAAAACCTGAAAATGTATATGGTCTAAACTGACAAAAATACAGAACTCCTGCTTGGTGTAGAATTATTATTGTTAATGGTAAAATGAAGCTACTTCTGAGACTGGATTGCTCAAAAGATTAATACTATCAGACAGTTTAACAGATAGAAATCTTTTCATATTTATTGGCAGTTGTCAAAATTGTTACCACCTGAAATAAACCAGATTTGGTGATCTCAGTCATCTTTTCAGGACACCCTCATCCACTTGAAAAAAACATAACTGCATTTGACAATGGATGACAAAAGGGAAAAATCTTGAGTTTTTAAACAGCCAGATTAATTTCTCATTCCTAAAAGTATGAAATTCAGGCATGTGTTGCCCATTGGAAGCTTGTAGAATCACTCACTAAACTGAGGCTTTTGATGATCAAAATAGTCTTTTATTCTCCAGGACCACTACTCTAAAACTGAAATACCACTATTCTGAAATGTGATAGCGAATTTATCATAGAGTAATAAGGTTTATGTCATCTATAAAGTAATGATGCTGACATTTTAAATATATTCTCCAGACACTCAGTGAGACTTGATTTCATTGGTATATTTCTGATCTATCTCGCAATTACAAGGAGCAAATCTGCCCATCCTAGACATATAGTCTCAAATACCAGAATACTTGGGATGTTATTGATGGCAGAAATTTTAACTGTACATCAATCTACTGTTCATTTCCTGATTTGTTTGATTGTCTAGAACTGTCCTGAGTAATCCTGGGTTATGTCTATGTTATGTCTACATTAATTCAGTGAAATAGGAGCTGATCGGTAGGTTGAAGCAGCTGGTGCTTGGCCCTCACAACTGCATTATTTGCAGCTCAGGGCCTTTTCTTCAAACACATGTAGCCTAGTCTCCTGGTATAGCACACCGTATAAGTGTAGTCATGTCATCCAAAAAGCTAAACTCTCAAATTCCAGTGAAAAGTTGGAACACATCTGGTGCACACCTGGAGTGGATTTTTCAGTTGTGTTTTTTCAAAAAGAAAATACTTCATGCACACCAAAGTTCTGTGAATTGAACGAACTCTCTGTAACAGGAAATGATTGAGAGATTCACTTCAAACTGCACTACAGCTCCAAATCAAAATGCTAACTTTGAGAGGTCTAACATTAATTTCTTTCATGTTGCCAAAGTTGATACCAATATATCTAAGCGATGCAATAAATGCAATCAGAAAACCAACAAAACCAAAAGTAAAGTAGCTTCAAGCATTCTGAAGCTGTAATGCAAAAGTTATTTTCACCTTTTGCTTTAAGCAGTCAGGTATCATAAGAGAAATTCCTTACATCTGTTCACTATTAGCTGCTTTATCCCCAAATGCTTCCTCACAGGGTATACAACTGATCATTAATGTAATATTTTCCTTTTGAACAGGACGTAGATGTTCTGAAGACCTGTGGTTTTTCTATTGCTCTAAAATCTCTTACTGTAACAGTGCCTCTACGGTAAATGTCTCCTTTCCTGTGCTGCTTTTGTTTTCAGTGTGAAAATTTACAGAGGAAGCTGTACCTTCAACTTAGTTTAAAAAAGTCATACACAAACAAAATTTACCTTTTATTTGGCATTGCAGCTAGGTGAAGGTTCATTTCTGAAAATGAAACCCTAAAGTTGTAATTCACTCTTGGTAGGTCACACTGTCCAGAATGGCTTTGTTCTGAAAGATGATTAAACAAACATGAAATATTCTTATTCAAGATAATTTCTTAACTTGGTGTGATTTCTACTGTCGTAAAACTGGTATGATGACATAAATATGGGGTTTTTAATCCTGATTTAGTCATTGCATTTATTATTGCATTTATTTTAATTTCAGAAATAAAGGCAACTATTCCGCAGCAGAATACTAGCAAGGACCTATATCCACTGTGTATCATCACCAATAGATATTTTTCAACAAACAGCAATTCATTACTATCACTACAATTTCATAGTAGTCTATTTCTGACCTGTAAATTTAGATAGGTAGCCTTGATGGATCATGTTTTGCATTACTTTGCCTTATCTATTTATACAAAGGATAAGTGAATACATATGTCTCAGGCTTCTTGACACATTCGTAGCTGTTGGTTGATGTTTTATTAAAGACAGAAATATTGATAAATAAATTATAAGCACATAACAAACCTCCATGTATCCATCCATATCCCTACATCTACAGCCACAAGATGCAAGTGGAGATGCTATAAGAAGTCTTCAGCATGAACTGCTGAAAAAGAATAACATAAAGAATGCTTCTCCAGGCAACAAATTTGTTAGGGACCATAGATGATGGATGGCAGTGTCAGCAGCAGAAGGTAATTCCAGAACTTCGCCTGCTTGCCACCTCTGGACTTCCAGCATAGAAGGGGAACAAGTTTGCCACAGGAAAAGGGGGAACCATGCTGTGAATGTTGCTGAATCCCACTTTCTTACCTGACACTATCTCAGAGAGGCACCTGGAGTTAATTTCTCTCCTGCCTTGCCCTTTCTGTTCTATAGATGATGAACATGACCTTCCGAAGGACCCCAAAAGAATCCCTCTCTGCCTTTACCGTTGCTGTTCTGTAGCAAAAATATGGCTGTGAATATCTGATATAACTTTTTTTATGTCTGCCTTTCCCACAAATAAAAAGTTTTGTTCTTTCTAACACTTTTTCCTCTGATTTTCTGTTTTGATGATATATTTTTTCCAATTTCCTATTGTTTTATGTACTGTAACTATCCTGCTACTGACAGCTTCTGTTATTGATAGATTAATAATTGGAATTGTGGAAACACTAAACAAATACAATACCATTTTGACTTCCTATAATTAAACAATTTCTTATGCATTTGATTTTTCATTTGATTTAATAAAAATAAGTGTTATATTTTTGATTTCCAAGAAAGACCACCATCCTGCAAGCCTGTATATGTTTAAGTAAGCGTCCTGCCCATTGAAGTTAGCATACATACTTAAACTGAAATCTTGACATAAAACGTCTCTGGACAAAGATGACTGTTTTCAGTTCTCTGCTTCTCTGCCTCTTTTCAATGACCTAACAACTGATATTGAAGTAGGAGACCAGTCCAAAGCTTGGGATGCCTTCACTTGCAGATGCACAGGCTTCTAGCAGAGGCTTTGTGAAGACCTGGCTGAACACCAAAAAACCAAACTATTCCAACCAGAGACCTCTGCTTTGCATTGACAGAAACTCCCCATTGGCACAGAGACAGTATGACAGACACTGCATCTTGCTTTTCTTCTTCACTAGATTACTCATCCTATTTCTGGTGAATCACAGCTGCATGACGGTCCTCCAAAGCATACTCACTGCAAACTTATGTCCACACCAAACAGCATTGAACTGACAGGTCTTTCATAGGATGGAAGAGGATGGGAAAACATGAGGATATTAGACAAACTTCAGCTCTATTTTCTCTACAAAACTGCTTGAAAATTGTGTTATAAAGCTATGACAAGCAGAGGAAATGGGACACAACAGTGTCAATCATTTGTGCATTTTCTGTTACATTGTCCTGGTTTGAGGTAAAACAGAACCAATTTTCTGTTCAGTAATTTTACTTTTCAGTTAAGCCTCTTTTAACTAACTGAACTCTTCGAAATTAACGGCATGTTTTAAAGACTGTAGTCTGCTCCCAGAGTGATAAGACCTGGTTGTTTCTACTTTATGCCAAGGAATGGTATGCAGAGAGACTCTTGCTGATACTTAATTGCTATAACAACCAAGGTCAGCTAACTTTGTTACTTGCCCCGTTGGAGGGTCGGAAGCGGAAAAGCGTAGAGGGGTCACCCCTGTGGGGAGGAGTGGACAGGAGAGGTGACCCAAAACTGACCAACAGAGTATTCCATCCCATCTGCCTCATGCTCAGTATAAAAGCTGAGAGATCAAAGGATCAGCCCTCTTTCATCAATGGCTGGCATCCCACAAGGACTCTGTCTGTTCATCTGCCTTTGATCCCGATCCATGTATTCCTGAATACAGATCTGGAATCCAGTTCCCGTCTGTCACTGAGTCCAGTCTGGGACTTCCCCAGTGCCTGTCGGTGGCGTGATCATTATCCTGGGAGCTCAATATGGTTTTGTATATATTGTATATATTTTATTATTTTCTTTTTTATTATTTTACTAATATTGCCATTGAAGTAGTTTAGTTTCTTTTTTAAACCCGTAAGTCTCTTTCTGTCTCCCTCCTCTCCTTGGAGAGAGACATGGGAGAGAGCATCTATAGCTCGTTTCAGTGGCCAGTCTGGCCCAAACCATGACATATATGCAGTAGTCTGTGGTTATGTACTGTTATTTGTGATATGATATTACTAGGGAAATCAATTATGCAGAATATAACTGTATTGGCTTGCCTTCTGTTCTTTGTTGTAACTAGTACTACAGATGTATTCTCGTTCAGAAACTGTTTGGAAAAACTTGCAAACTAAGCCCAACAGTAGGAACAGCAGAATGTTATTTGCTTTTCTAAATTAAATACAATAAGGAGGAAATTTTTTTTCTGTTATGCTAAAATAAAATAAAAAACTCCTTGCAACTAAAGAGTTTTTAAAGCAGTATTAAAATAGTTCTCGTTTAATGAGAGGATTCTTTGTTCATTGCCTTCTTCTTCTATAAGCCATCATAAAATCTGTGTTTTAATACAGGTCTGACAGACCTCTTTGTATTGTACACTAGCTGTCACTCCAGCTATCCTTAAAAGCAACAAAACAATAAGGAAGATTAATTTATTGGCCCACAGATGTGTCTTGGTTTCAGCTGGGATAGAGTTAATTTTCATTCTGCTATGTTTCTGATTTAGTATGAAAGGAATGTCAATATTGTCAATATGCATATTGTTTTAGTTGTTGCTAGGTGATCTTTATATTATTCAAGGACTTTTTTCAGCTTCCCATAGAAGCTGAGAAAGAGCATAGATAAAACAACGGGGTGGCCAATGGAATATTCTATACCATAGACATCATGCTCAGTATATAAATGGGCGTTGGCTGGAGGTGCAATCACTGCTTGGGATGAGCTGGGCAACCAGTTCACTGGGTGGTGAGTGTGACTTGTGTTTTACTACTTTATCTTGTATATTCTTTTACAATTATTATTATTATTTTGGGGTTGGGTTTTTTTCTGTTATTGTTCTATTAAACTGTGTTTGTCTCAACCCACAAGTTTTTTTTCCCTTTCCTTTCCTCTTCTTTTCTCCCTCTTCTCCATACCCTTGTTGGGGGGAAGGGGGACAACTGTGCAAGCAGCTGTGTGGTCCTAGCTGCCAGCTGGTGTTAAACCAGAACAAGATAAAAAAAGAAATAGTGTTTAAAATGAGATCTAGGCAATTCTTTTTTTCAAAAACTGAAATATGCTGTATGAACACTATTGGGCATTGGAAAGAAATTTTCTTCTTTGCTTCTATTTTTATTATTATTTACAAAATTTCATAAGACAATCCAATACAAACAAAGTAATGAGAAAATGAGACTCATTAACCTGAATTACTTGCACTATACACAACTGTAGCATTGTTGAACTAGTTCTTTTTGTGCTCTGGTGATCATTTACAGGTAATCGACATTCCTGTGGAAAGCTTGAGTAAAAAATGCCTTAGGAATTAAAACTAAATATATAGCACACTGTGTTGGTGGGGACTGCACTTCACAAAGCAATTCTTTGTACCTTGAACTGTAAAGATAAAAGGTAGTTTCCAACTATTTGCCATTGTAATTACACTATCAGATAGTTTTAGAGAACATACCATGGCTAAGTGCCCAAAATGCAATGGATAATAGGAAGTAAATTAATTAATTATCTGGCTTTTCGATCACAATGGAAGTCCTGTTCTTCATGCTATCATTTCTGACATGTTAACCTTGTGTTTGTAGTATCACTTTGGGCCATGTTACTGCACGTATCAGGACAGGCACACAAGATGACAATTTGATAGGTCATCTTGATATCTCCCTTTTACTATTACAAAACAAACTGTTCTTTAACAGGCAAATCTGGGGATAGAAATAACTGGCGCAGCCTTGTGAATTTCCCAGCATCAAATTTATGAAAAATTCAGGCTCTACTCTCCCAAATAAATCACCCTGTGAGTCAGCTGCAGTTTGTAGTAACACGTAAATAGAATTCACACACTCACACACCACAGCCAAACATAAAAGAGTTTTAAATCTTTCCCTGGAAGATTAATTCAATGACAGTGTCTGATATTTCATTGAATGATATTTACTAATGCTCATATTTATGGCTTTAATAGCAACATAAAGAACTACTCTAGCTTGTTTGTGAGCCCACCTTTTTTGAAACTGTTCCAACTTTTCAACCCAATATGTCTCACCATTAGTCAGTATTTTATGAGAAAAATAAATTAGTTCAGAAGGGAGAAAGTGGAAAGGACAGCTAAAAATGTCCTTTTTTTGTCCTAAAAAAAAGGGTATATTGTTTTGGGGAGGGTTGGGTTTTTTTTTATTTTGGTAAGGTTTTTTTGATGAGGAGTTAAGTATGTAAGTCTATCTTCTCTTACTTTTTATACCCACCTGAAATCTTTACCTCTGATTACCTTAGAAGAATATAGTAATGTCACAACTAAAAGATGACTCCAAGTGGAAGATGAACACTTGCAGGAATAACATCCCTTTTAAGTCTAGGATCCTTATTAATAAAAACCTGAAGGAAGTAGGAGTACCTTAGATATAACACTTAAGCATAGAAACTCATTGAACGTTTCCAAATATATACCATTTTGATTGTATTCCTGTTATGGCTTGAGAAACCCACAACAATTTATTGTTGTTTAGACAATTATTCTAAAAACAAGGAAACCTAAGGGTTGAAATATAAACAGATTTAATAGAATAAGACTAAATAATTAACATAAATAATACTAAAGAATCAGTACTGATCCTGATACAAATACAAAATATACAAGGATTATACTTAGCCAATTATATCAGTAGGAAGCTGTGCACTCCCAGCAGTGGACAGCAAATGACGAATGCTGCGAGTGCTCTGGCTTCGGGAGGAAGGGAAGGCCTCAGGGGTCTGGCACCAGGGTAAGAAGTTCTCTGGATCACAGCCATCAAGGGAAAGAGAGAACTTCTCAGCAAACTTTCTAATTTGTATTGAATGTGATGTTCATGGTATGAAATAATCCTGTTGGCCAGCTTGGGTCAAGTGCCTGGGTCTCACTCCTCCTCATCCCTGCACCTGGCTAGCTCAAAAACACTGAGACCTTGAAACCTGCATACAATAGTGGGCTATAAAGTAAATATTTTCACAACTTCAGACACTAGAGTCTTCTAAAAGTGCAGTTTTCCCAATCATCAGAAAGGAATTTAGTCCTGTGTCACCGAAACCAGGACAATTCCCCACCAAAATTTTGGCCTTCAACAGAAGAAAGGAATTTGCTTTTTTTTCTTTTTTTTTTTTTTTTGAAGTGTAATGCCCCAAGTGAAAGAAACTTTTATCTAAATAACAGTCAGACAAGCAGCTTTAATATAATTGTCATTAATAGAACATGACTAGAGCTTTTCACGTGTACTAGATTTTTCTGCAGGAAAAATAGATTGCAGTGCTTCAACATTTATTCCCACATAGTGGAAAATTAATCTTTGGATGCATTGACATGTAAACTACCTAATGCATTTTCTTTTATCTGAACACTGGAAGGCCTCTTAAAAGTGTCTACTTCTGGAACTTGGCAAAGAGTTTTTCTCAGGAGTAACTAAGTTGTTCTCAAGAGAGCACTCTCTGCCTTGCCTGGGATTTTGAATGTTAAACACTTACAGTCCTATATGGAGCAGATAAAGTTAACAGCAAAGGAAAGATATTTTGCCTCTATAACCCTACTACAAATTCCTCTGAGTTGATTTCTTCCTTTCTTTTTTAAGGTACATGTTGACCACCCTTACTCCCGTCTCTTACTCCCACCTTCATCTCCACCTGGGGTTACCTCTTACTACCTTTATACGTTATTGTGAGGCTAAGCAATCATATCATAAGGACTTCAGCAACTGACATAGAACGTGCTGGAGAACCAAAGTTGTGCTTCCTAACAAGGCAATGTAAGGCAACCTTAAAAATAATGTAACATAAAAAATGATCTATTGATTTTCACAGAAATGTAAGCAGAATCACTATCTATTGCTGGTATATATGTATAGAGGAGTGCTGATTAGATTTAATTCCAGAAAAACAGATTCTCTTTGAATTTCTTGGTATCAGAGTATTGTAGGGTAGACAATATACTCATATGCAGACACTGGCTTACATAAGAAATAGTGTTTGTAGACAATATACTCATATGCAGACACTGGCTTACATAAGAAATAGTGTTTGATCAAAAGCTTCTCTGTTTCAGTGTTGTTTTGACTACACCTTACATATTGACAAGAAAGGAAGAAAACTTCATTAACACAATTTGAGGAGAACCAATTTCATTCTTAGTATACCTCCAGCAATTTGTACAGGCTGTGTTTTCCCATAGTGTCATCCTTACAACAGGAAAAGAACCCCAAGGACCGCAGCATCCCTATATATAAACTTTGCAAACATAGCAACATTTGCTTCTAACCTGGACTTTCAGATCAGACTATTCTACCACCTGCACAAAAGCTCCTCTTCATTCTCCATTTTAATGGATTGCTTCTCAAATCACTGATTGCAAACATTTTGTCCCACAAGGTCTGCCTTCTTGAGATAGAGAACAAGCCAAACAGTACATCATATAAAGGCTTCATTCTGAAAACTTTATGTGTGACCTTCTCCTTTTCACCCATGTGTATGAAATCAATCCCACATGAGAGTTTTGAGATTAACTTCATTGGACATAGGAGCTGAATTTAGAGACATAGATAAGCAACTCACTAAAAACTGATAGATGAAATATGCCAGTGCATTTTTAACTCAAGAAGTCTGACTCCAATCTATAAAAGACAAACAAACAAAAATACCAAAATTCAGATCCACCAAGATAAGACTAATTGCATACTGAAATCAAGGAATGAATGTCCATATCTTTTCTCACCGGCTCTTTCACCCGCCCACCTTGACTATCTCTTTTTGTTTCCTTCTTGGGCATTCCTTTATGCACACTATACTTGCAACACTTGCAGGTTGATGTTGAATAATATGTAAGGTAGCAATTTTTGATGGCAAGGATGAAGTTTCTATCAGGAAACTGGCAGTAAAATGTTAGTTCCAGAAGGATTTGTTATGAATCGCAGGTCCTGATCATCAAATATCATTGGAAGGCTTTTTGGTTAACCGACCACAAAGACCTGGATTGCCAGTCTCGAGTAACACATGAAAGAAAAATTTTTTGGAAGTATAATAATTATTTCAACAGATCCCAGAAAACAGTGGGAATATGAAGAAGTAGGGGAACAGTTTTATAGAGAAGTCTTTCAATTTTTGTCACTTATTGGTAAAATGACATAAAAGATGCATCATTGAAAGTGTAGTATCAATCTGTATAGGGATATGTTTGTAGTAGCAAGGAAATAAAATGTTGCTTATGGTTTCTTATACACAGTCCAGTCATGCCAAGTCCACCTTTCTGTTGTGTCTCACATCTCCCATAAACAACCAGAAGTTACAATTTAGATAACAGATATCTAAGATCCATTACTCTTCCTTCTAGGTCAGTCAACCACTGTAGAAGACAGGCTACAGAGACTGTTATCCAGTAGTGGATTTTTCCTCCCTCTTCACCATACAATCTCTAGAAGACTCACGTAAAATGTAACCATAAAAACGTCGGCTAGAATTTACTATGAATTTCTCTACTTCCTGCACTATGCTAATGGCATAGAAACACAATAAATTCTTACTTGCTCACCTCTGTTGGACACAGGTCAAAGATAGAAAATATTCTGAACTTATTTTGCCCATGCAAGTCAAGACACACTTTCCAGGTGAGTCAAGATGGCTGGAGTCATCTTCCAAATACCCTGATTTTTTTTAACGTTTTATAATCTGAATATTTCCTTGGGTGTGCCTATGGCACAGTGACACAGGATCAAATTAGAGATGACACAGCTAAATCCAAGAGAGAAGATGTACATACCTAGAAAAATGCTTTCCCTGTGACCAGTGCTAGATCAGGGCTTGGAGACAGTTAATCTTCAATGTGACAGTATTGCACCTGATGATACCTATCCCAGTTCTGGCATGCATTGTCATTTCTATATTGTTTCTGGTGTGCAATCAACTCTGTCAGTGCTAGCCACCTGTTACACTGGAGAATGTCATACAGTGGACTATTAGCACTGATAAATAAAGTGTAATCCTCCTGCATCAAAATCAGTGCCGTTGTTTGCTCTTTTCAGATGCTGAGAAGATGTCAGGGATCAGAAGCAATCTACTCCATGACATTGCCTCTTTCTGACTATTGGCTATCCTACATTAGAAGGCTTGTAACAAAAAAATCATGTAGTTGGATTACCTTATATTTTATCTTATTCTAGACTAATGAGAGTGCATTCATGCTAATATCAATGTCATCAAATTGCAACGTAAGTAATTTTCCTTCTACTCCTGCCATTACAAAAGCCACCCTTTCTGCATTTGCAAAAAGCTGTTTGACATACTGACACTTTATACACGCAGCAGACACTGTGACTTCTAGGCTGTCCTTCACATAAAAAGGATGAATGAACAGTTCTGTCTTTGCTCAGCCAGCACAGCAATTTCATTTCTCTGGTAACAGTTGTACCTCTATGTCTCCAAGTTCCTTTGGATGACAGTCCAAGTGCAAATGACACGGGAGAGCAATGATAAAGTTCTAATGAGAACATTAGCTCATTCTGAGTAGGAAAGATTTACCCCCCACACCAGTTCAATATATATTTGTCCTTCATTTTAAAGAAAAAAAAAAAAGAGGAGGAAGAAGAAAGAAGGTGAAATCACAACGTCAACATAAATGTTTGCTACCAAAGAAACTAATCTAACAGTTTATCACACATGCATGTACATTTCAAGCATTCACCTTTACAAGGTCTCTGCTAAAGGAGGAAGAATATACTGATCTGATTATTAATTATGATTTTGTTTCTAACAGCCCTTCTGGTGAGCTCAGTGTTTTCCAAGTGTATACAAAACCCAGAAAAAAAAGATTCTTAAATCTGATTTGTGAGCCACAGTTATTTTATTTTCGGGTGTACAATTTAAGAAACAGTAAAGGAGCCTTTTTTTTTCAGACTAAACACTGAACACGGAATTTCTTCTCCCTTCAAGATATGTTAAATTGCGTTCCCAAAAAAGCAAGGCACTCAGAATCACTAACTGATTTTGAAAACCCATTTTAATGTTACACCAGAAAACTGATATACCAAGGAGTAAAAGTTATCTGACACAAAGTCGAAAAACAAAACAAATGCTGTAGGCAAAAGGTAACTACAATTGTTACACTAATACCAAATTTTAATGTAAACCTAACATCAGTAGTCATATTCAAATTCATTTACCTACACAAATGTTACAGTAATTGCCTAAACAGATTTACTTAGTGTAAAAAAAATCTTGGATAGGCTCTAAAATTCTTCATTTTTATATTGAATTATGATATGTAAAACCTAAAGTGATAATTTCAACATTGAATATCTCAACTTAACTACATTTTTTCTTTTTCTGTTTTTCTTACATTATGAATACCGGTACAATAATAATAATATTGACTAGCAAATCATCACATAGAAAAATTTTCCACTAGTTGGCATGTTCTGTAGAGAAATACATTTGTCAATCAGTTCTATTACTATTTGTAAATTGTTCTCCATCGAACAAAGTCACAAGCATCTGAGCCATACATTTTTAAAAGAAATGTTCCTTGTTTTATTGCCTAAAAAGACTGAAGGAGAAAATAAGCCACACGCAGGGTCATTAGGAAAATAAAATAGTCCAGCACTGCTTTTGTGTAAACTGCATTACTAACTTTAGAAGGTTTCATCTTGAATATTAAGAAAAAGTCATAAATCATGGGCACTTTGAACATATGCCTTTTTCTGGAGCAATTATGTATCTATAAACCTTAATACAAGCTGTGAAGAGAAACTGGTTCTTAATGAACAGCAAGAATTCAAGAGAAGAAAAGCAAGCAAAAAAACTGAGATGCCTTCTGAAAGCTTCCTACCTTGCAGCAACAGTTCTCTTTTGGCTAGAATTCAAGTGGTCTGCTAACTAACTGATATTTTCCCCCACATCAGACTAGAGCCTCAAAAATGATGTTTTCTCCTTGTCCTACAAAAAATGAGTTAGATTTATGAAGAAAATCTTTCCCATACAGTTTCATCAGTCTCAGTTTGACTTACATGGTTCTACATATTCAGTACTTCATAATCACACTGAAGTTCAGGCAAATGCAAAAGTCTTGCAGAAGTCTTGACTGTAGGAGTAAGAAATTTCGACTAATGCATATTTTATTGCGACTTTCATTTGGAATCTAATGGTTTTTATTTGGGAAATGTCAGTTCATCCCCTTAACTACTCTAGCTTATGGCAACACTCACATGTTTTACAGACAGTGCTAAACATCTGTTTGTACGCTCTTCCTTTCACAAGGTGATTTCGCATTACATTTCTATTAGAATCATCTCTTCAGCTGAGGAGATTACTACCTCTTGGGGTCCTATTTGGCAAAGTTTTTTGAATTTTTCTCTGCTTTACTTTTGCCTGCAGCTAGACATAATAAGGGAATCCTGGATGCTAAAGTCAGAGGTGCCTCCTGTCCTCCTTTCTCATACTTAAAAAAGAAAGAAACACAGAACTGTAACATTGTGTAATACATACTTTGTTGGTAAAATATGGATCGGAGGCCAACAACATAGCATCCTGGAAAATGTAGTTTTTCAGGCAGTTATGAGTCTCTAGCTCTTAAGCCATTAGATAGTGAGAATGTCATACAGATGGCACATTCAGTCCCTGCTGAGTGATGTTGCTGTCAGAAACACTGTACCAGATGTACAACTAAGGAACACCAGCACTCGTGGTTGGAATGAAAATTCAGGGAGGCAGAGAGATGCGGGAACGCACATAAATGGATCAAACTTAATGAGTATTGTGACAGTCCTTCCATAATTATGGTAAACAAATTTAACGAAAATGAGCCTCTGCTATCTAAAATCATAAATATAAATTCATCAAATGTACAAAATTCTACATATTAAGCAAAGAGTGCTTACCAGTACTTTTTTTTTATCTGTATCAATTGACCTGCCCTTTGCTAAATTAAACATTGGACTACAGAAGCTTAATGTTACTATCTTTGGAAACTTAACATACAGGTGACTTTCTGAAACTTCTGCTAATATGTCTATAAATATCATTTCAGTTCACCATTTTACCCATTATCAACAACAGATTGGTTCTCCATCACTATAATTGATAACGTTTGCTAAATAGTTTGGTAGCAATCAGTATCTGAAAGTTATGTTACTCACCAGTCTAATAAGGTTTTTATACAACTCTCTCACAAAAGATTTTGCGAGTTTCATAGATCTACCCATTTCCAACCACTGTTCATCTACATTGAATCTCATGGGTTTATTTATTCCCAGTAAATCTTCCTTTACTTTTCTTCCTCCTGACTTTAATCGCATTGGGAAAAGCCCACTATTACAGTATTCATTCACAGTCTCCTTCACCTGACATTTTTAAATAGATTAAATTCTGTTTCAAGACAATACTTTTTTTCCTAGTCTTCCATGTTTCCTCTCTTTTCTCCTTCTTTTTCTGCCTCCTAATTACACTTGGTGGAAAATCTTAACTGGAAAAGGTGTTCTGTACTGAAATCACTGCACTGAGGGATATTTATAGCTTCTCTGACATGTATCTTTAGGGTGTCAATTGTCTTGTGGCAATTATTTTCTGTAATATGGAAGTTACAGACTAAATCAAATCAAGATACACTGATCACGAGTGTTCACTGGAAAAGAATGACGTAGGTAAAACAAATCATACCATTTAAATGAATGACATAAGGAAAGAAAAGTATGCAAAATAATATGCTAATATTAGCACTATATACAGTGTTGAGTTTATTTTGTTTCAGAAGCATTACTTCGGTATCTCTACACAACTTGGTATAGTATGGGAATACACTTAACTGCACTGTGGAAATACTAGACCTATCAGGCCTAGTTAACATAACATTTTTGTAGTGCAAAAGTGGCCTTTCTCCCACCAGTAAGACCTGTTTCAAAAGGCAGCTCCCTAATGAGATTTAACATTTGTTTAAAATGTAAAAAATCTAAAAAAATCACACTTATAAGATATAACTACATCCTAATCAGCTGGCCTTGCTTGTATGTACAACCTGTATTGATAATGTATTATGGAAAAATTTCCTGATTCACTGTAAACTTATTTTCATTGAAATAATAACTCTATTTATTTTAAAAATGTACCACTGAAATATGATTTTTAATTTATCAACAAGCTGTTCTTATCTGATTTAGAACTGAGCAGATTTTGAAACTTTTTTTCTATTGTAAACTCCCGGGTTATGTGCCAGTTTTGATTTTTTAAAATCTGAATAATTTTATCTCTGGTTTTGCGAACAACTTCCCCCCCCCCCGCCCCCCCCCCNGTTAAATGTTGGCTCCAGCTTTATGAAAACATATTTTATATTCTTATTTTATGTAGAATTTTTCATCTGTAATTCCCCTATTAAATATTTCTATTCATTTAAAAAACAGTTTTATTGCAGGTGCTCTGGGTATACTATAATTTATAAACCATACATTTAAAGCAAATATAAATTTATTATTAAACTTACTCATATAGGTAACTCAGAAACTAGAAATAAGTATGTAAATGGTAGCCAACATCATGGGTTTCCCAACCAGAATTCTAACCAGGCACTTTTTGCTACCTTTCCATAGCTTCCTACTTCCAACTCTCAAAAGTCACACTTCAGCTAATTTCCTAATTCTTGTAAGAAAAAGTGTTTGAGGAGATCATATCAATGGAGGGAAGGTGTGGCCTGCATATACTGAGTTATACTTGACAACATTTATTGTGTCCTTCCATCTTGTGTTTCATTTTGGTCTTGCTGTCAATAGCTAACTTCCAACCTTCAGAGAGTTCCAGCTTTTTGTTAACACTTACCCACTGTTGACTTCCCTTTCTTGCAATGAAATTCAACTAAGGCAAGAAAACTGAAAAAACATGTATTCCTTCCATTCAGTCTACATTTTGTAAGGGCAGAGGGGACTGTTTGTTAATGAGTTGGCTGACTTTATTCTATAAATAGTCCATTTCACCTATATAACAAAAAACTAATAAAGCACCAACTTGACCTTAAAGCCAGAAAGATAATTTTCTTCTTTTGTATGGTGTTGTAATTAAATGGAAACAACAAAAAGAAACTCTATTGCCTTATAAAGATGCTGAAGAATATGGAAACTAGACACTCAACAAATTGATATTTAGCAACTGTCTCAACGAAAACAAGACATATCTGCAAACTACAGCCTAACAGATCTTCCTGATTAAATCTCTTAATTAGCAAAACAGTTCTCAGTTCCTATAATCTAACATAACTAATATTTTACTAGCTAATCAAGCTGAGTTGTTTAAACTGGAGTGACACTGCAGAATCCAAATAGTCTTTCTTTGCTCATGGATTTCTACGCAGATACTTCACTTCTACACTTTTCTTTTAATAGTGCATTGGATGTGCTTTGGGAGCAAGAAATTTAAATTTTAGCATAGATCTTAAATGATCTGTGTAAATAATGATCACTACTTTACCATAATAGATACTACAAGTCAACAGAAGACTTCCTGTTATAGCATTTGCACTACAGATGGTAAGCAAGGGTTATTATTTGTGTATTGGAGATATTTTTTCTTGTTTCAAAAGACTTCTAATCAGCATGATTACTGTATTTTACTATTAATATCTAGGATTTCCAGATCATTTAAAAGTGCAATAGGTAAAAGGATACTGCAAGAGAAAGATTATCATCTGTAAAATAGATTAATATTATAGTACATCACACTGTATCTCCTTGTATTTAAAAACTTGGAAAACTGATTGACACGTAATTCACATGCCCAATATGAAATTTACATAATTTATGAAAACTTAATGCTATGCTGGAAGTATAATGAGTGTTTGAGGATATAATTGTTTTACCACTCATGCAGTTCAAATCCCACTTTTTAAATTGACCCTTGCCACTCATTCAGGAAGGCAGTAGCAAAAATAATTTCACTGACAATGAAATTATCAGCCAAAAGAAAGGACATTTGTGGAAGTGCTTAACGTCTTAATCCTAGAGAACATAGGCCCACTTAAAAAATATATTAGCAACTTGAGCTACAATAGCCAAGAAACATAAAGTAACCTGTACCTAAATAAAAAATAGAATGTAGCAGATTTGTTGGGACATGTGAGGATTTTAACCAATAGGAAATTAAAGGAAGAAACTATGACTATATGCAAAAATTGTCATCATTAGAAGTAAATGCTCTCATCTTCATAAAGAACATTGTCAGTAGATTTTCTTTTGTAGGTACAGACCACTCTAATTCCATTGTATTTCTACACATCTAGCCTACCATCTGACTCTGGCAGCCTCCGAAACTGGGTGACTTCATTCAGTTTTCCTGTTGGGAATTGTCCTTGCCTCACTACTTCCTGAATCATACCTGCAAATGGTTTGAAAAAGTGTTATTTGTAAACCATACCAATGACCATGCTAACAGTGCCCCAGTACCCAGGAACATTCTGTGGCACTGTTTAATTCAATAGTACAGGTATAGCCAAAGACACTAGAGTTAGGAACTCATGCAACTATAATTATCTCCCAATTTAAACAACTGGAAGAAAAAAGATAGAATACAAGATTTAAATGTTTACAGTCAAAAGCAATTGTTAACTGTAAAAAACTCTTAAATTAACGTATCTAGAAGAAAGGCGCTCAGGAATTTTTCTGGCTTTATTGCATAGGTGGAGGAGAAAATCCCGTGAAGACTGGAAGCTAGAGACTCAAAACCTCCTAGCCTCCAGATGGTGTAACTCTGCAAGGGTTAGTGAAGTTTAACCCATCTCCAGCATTCCAACATGTCTGTCTGTTTGAGATATGCAGTATAAATAAGCCTGAAGGCTATTCTAAATTGCATCAGCCAGATTAGTGTCTCTGATATTCATTTATAATTGAGTATTCCTAGATAAAGTCTCTTTTTTTAACCAATCACAACCCTATTCTACAGTGAAGAAAGAAGCAGGAAAAAAATCTATTTTTATAATTAAAATCTATTTTTACAATTGATTAGGAATCTCTCAATCAACACATTTTTGGTAATTGCCAAAACTAGTGGTGATGGTTGTTTACAGCAGTTGCAACTAGTTGCCACAGCTCACCCATTGACAACTCCAGGAAATTTTTAAAACATCAACACTATACTTTAAAAAAACTCAAACAACAAAAAAACAACCTACCAGAAAGAAAAAAAAAAAAAAATAACAACCACCAAAAAAATCATACTACACAATCTTCAGAATCTTTAAGGAGGGAAATGCACCTAAATACTTCAGTTTTGAGGTATCCATGCTGTGGTGACCTTCAAAATGAAACACAAGTCTGCTTAATTCATCAGCAGTTAACATGCCCAGTCCTTGCCAGAATTCCAGGAATTCTTCAGCCATCTACATACAAGATATAGAGAATGCAAATGGTTATAAGAGCTAATCTTTTCATAAGTGAGCAAATAGATAAAGGGTAAAGACACAGATTAAAGCTCTCAGAAACAGGTACAATATCAGTTTCCAAGAGTGAAGGATCTCCTGGGATTCCATATGTTAAGTGTTACCTGGACTTGTGGTACTGCTTGTGAAGTTACATTATAAACATTAGTGGGCTACATACATGCACAGCAATGAGGATTCATTGTGGAAATAATATAAATATTGAAGGAAAGTTTCTTTCATCTTTACTTAAACAAAACTCCCAATTAGATTAATAGAAAAGAACATACAAGTTTATTTAAGGACCGAGGATAAAGGTTATCAGTCCAGATGGATGGGAAACTTTCCTTCAGCAGAACTATGTTCAAAGGGAAAGCAATCAAGAAGAAAAGAAGAGAAAACTTCATCAAGTCACTACAAAAACTAGCACCTTTGGTAAAGCAAGAGAGTTGTTTGAAGTGTCATCCAATACCAAAAAAAGGGATGGGAAGGTGACAGATCTGCAAGCCAAACAGAATCTCAGTTACTTGTAAGAATGCATCCAGCCATTTATATATACTTCATGTATATATACATGTGTGTATATATGTTCATATATATATACACAAATGTATATATATGTATATATGTACAATATGTGTATATGTGTGTGTGTATATATGAATGTATATATATTTATTCAATGTATATATACTACAGCTTTAGATAATAAAGTTAACATAGGTTCTCCTATGTTAACTCTCTTATGTTAACTTCTCTATTCTGTTTTAACCAGGAAGCGAATATTCAGGATGAAGTAAAACTAGAGGAAAACAAAGCTGCCAGCTGAAATATGAGCAGGCAGAGTATAGCTCAGTTGGAAAACAATAACCCAACAGAACAGTTAATAAGACTCTGTTAGGACAAAAGATGATTCATGATTGGCACAAAGTACACTTACTTAATTCATATTGACCTCCAATCTGCTGTGAAATATTTACTAAAAGTACATACTGAGAAATATAAAACTTGTGATAAGTGGCAGCTTGGAGAGGCTAAAAATCAAACTGTCCAGAACTGAGGCTTCTTGTCATCAGAGATATAATTTACAAAGCCCATTTGATAGTTGAAAAGAAAATGCTAGTTCTCAATTGTTTGCTTGATTCACAACTCTTTACCCTAATACACTTGACTACTCCATATTGCAGTGCTTCATGCAATCCTGTCCTGGAACCTACAAAAAATGGCAAAGAAGCCCTGCTTTTTGTGAGAAGTTTGTTTAAAACTCTTATTTTAATGCCCATAGGTTTCATTTTTTTCCTCCAATAGCTCACTTACTTAGAAACCAAAACACCTTTATTTATTGAAAAAGACTCAGGGAATGCTTCGTTAATTGAGAGATTGGATTGACTGGTCGTTCTTAGGAGTTGCATAATTAGATAAAATGATTGTTGTACACTGTAGGGAAAAATCCTTTGCTGACCCCCTGAGAGACAGACTAGGTGACCTAATTGGTCTTTTTCATTTCTCTTTTCTCTGTTTTAATATAGCTCTGCAAGATTACAAAATCTAATGAAATGTATTTGAAATAAACAGAGATTAAAATACGTTCTACAACCTTTCAATAGATCACATGTATTTATTAAAGAAATATTTCTGGTTTTTATATACTTGAATGTATGTGGTTTTTCCTATCCAAGATGTAAAAATTAAGGCTACATCTATCTGTTCAAACAGTCCAGAAATTCAATGTCCTGCAGGATCTCCTCACTTTACTCTACAAAAGAGAAATCACAGCGCTATTTGTCAGAATCTGCTGATGATGTTAATGCGCGCTTTATCCCCTCAGCTGAATGTGGAGTAGTCAAGGTAATGAGACAAAAAGTAAGTTGGATATTTAATTTTTTAAAAAATAAAAATCATACAGTCTTTTCGAATAACAGCTTCTCTACTCATTTGTGGTCAGTTTCTTCAGTCTTGAGTCAGCCCATAAAATACCGTTTCAAAACTACAATGATACAACAGCTCTCAGGACAGGGTAAACATTAAGCATGTTTTGGAAAATGAGATATAAATATCCCAGATTAGAGAGGAAAAAAAAAAAGACAGCACATGAACAGATAGAAGAGAAGGTTGAGGACAAATTTTCATGACAGTACAAAGAAAAAAGAGCATGAAATAGCTCAGTGCAGGGTAAAAACTACCCAAAGTTAAAGCTTTTCTGCGTTTTCTGCACAGGATCCCAAACAAGTTAATTTCCTCTGAAAAAAATCAAGGCCTAATCATTATTTATTAAATGTTGCCAAGTTTCAGTAAAAATGGCTTAGTGTGAAAAGAGAAATTAACATCTAATAGTTACATAAAGGTTCTTTTATAGTTACATCAGGTTCTTTTAAAAAAAATATAAAATGTCTCTCAAAAATATATCAAGAAATATTTTCTCTTAATGTGGACAATATCTTTTCAGAAATTTTTTCAATCAGTATTCATTAAGAGAATAGGCCACAGATGGATGTCCAGGCTTACCCTACGACAGAAAAAAGTATAAAAGAGATTCCTTTCTTGTTATCTCTGTATTGGTATTCACTGCTTGTCTCACCCTAAAGCACATTAAACCGATTAGCTATGTTTATTGACATAATAGTTGCAGATCAGGACACATGCTGAGAAACATTATATGTCTTATTAATAGGAATTATTATTTGTGGACTACCACAAACACTGATAAAATAAAAGCTTCACAACTTGCTTTTCCATTATTTCAACAGTATGAGAAATGTCACATTTGTAAACTGATATCTGCTTCCCTGGAAGCTTTTAGAAGATTTTAACAGTAATAACATCTGATTTTTTTCCCCCCTGTTTTGGTAAACAACAGAACAAAGAAAAATATAACTGCTTCAAGCCAAATATATCCTATTTCAAATTAAGCTTTGAGCTACACTAAAAAAGGCAGATGTTTTGGTTTAGCTTTGATTAACGTAATAAATAAGGAGAAATATAAGTAGTTACCACCTCAGAAACTTTATGTTATTCACTCTTCCTATAAGCTCTTGCTACTACCTAGTTGCTAATTTCTCACCTACAATGCAATTGCACAAAAATAAAAAGCTTTTCCAGAGACATAAAGTTTATTCGGTAAACTCCTTCTTATTCCTAGGTTATGTTATCTGGATACCTGTGGTCCATATAGATGCCAAACCTGTATAAAACCCTGAATGAAAAGTACAGAAATACAAAATTAGTAATATTGGTGAAATTTAAGTTATTTAAAAGAAAAATATTAAGAGTTCAAGAAAAAAAACCTCGCAAGAATACTAAAAATTCCATTACAGAACCATTAATTTTCTAATACCTTACTTGAAAGAAAGTCCATTTTCCACTTCTATTTTAAAGCTTTTTCCCAGAAAAATTTACAACAATTATACCTTGACTGTCACCTTTCCAAGAAGTATATCTGAAGCATGCATTCCATTGTCTTAAGTTTATGCACATAAAAGACAAATAAGCAAGAAAAAAGATTAAAATCCACTTGAGGAAAAGGACTGTGAATACAGAGGTGTATGTCTCTGCATATCCATATCGGATCAACATACAAAATCTTGATAACCAAGTAGAAGTTTTTGGTGTATCATAAAAAATACTCATTTCTCAGAACACAGACTCATTTGTGCAAGATCCAAGAAACCAAGCATTTTTCATCCTAAAATAGACCCTACATCCCCTTCTAAGCATGTTTTTTTGTTGATGCCAACTTTATTCATCTAAAACACAAAAGCCCCTGGCCTTGTACAACTCATCTGACCACAGCAAAATTCTGAAGGTTGGTTTAGCCAGAAGAAACCAACCTGTTGAAAGAAGTGGTGAAAAAGAAGACTAAAGATGCTATTGTGATAGTTATCCGGTCCTGACCATGTAGTTGAATGACAAATTTCAAACTACTCTGTTTAAAAGAGTCTTGCTGTACAGTCTGTCTAAAAAAGTCTTGGAAAATAACTTTATTTTGTGCTTCAGTCCTTCTGATTTTCCTTTTGCGTTCATCCTTCATAATCTGACCCAGACTCTATTTTTTTGTGTGTGTGTTTTTCTCTATTTAGCCAAATTTCGTCAAGGAGGTTCCAAATACACTATTTCACATTTCTGCATTCTGAGATAATTTAACCTGCTGTCCTTAGTATTGCTTCTTTAAGAGAAAGCAACTTTTTTCTTTAACTCTTTTTTTCCAGAGGAAATTTTTCTACTTGTAAAATTTTACCTACTCGTTTTCTGACTTTACTTATATTTGCATTCTTGAAGTCTACTATTTTTATCTTTCTGTTCCTTCTCCTTTCCTTACAAAGGGTTGTGAACCCTTACCTGAGTTGTCTTACACTCTCACATTCTCAAGCAATTTTCCTCTGAAGGTTGGAAACAAGTCTAGAATAGTTTTCCCTCCAGCTTCAAACCTTGAAATTCTCCTTCTGTACCAAAGCCTCTTTTCTACTTTTATTAAATTTGCAGTAACAAGAAGATGGAAGGGACTGCAAGTAAGTCATAAGACATGATCAGAATTCAAAACTGTCCTATCAAACTGGAAAACTATTCATTCAAAAAGAATTTAATTCAGGGGGGATAATTGCAATGACTAAGACAAACTTGTAGGTAGCTATTTTAAATAAAAGAAAATTAGGGGTGTAGTGAATCACAAGCACAATACCTCAATAAAGTAGTTTCTTTGAAAAAAGACAAACAAGTAAGGTCTATATATAAACTTGCAGAATTTATAAAGTAATCTCTCATACATAATTCTGTGTCTTGTCTGAAAGAATGCCTTTAAAGAAAGACACCAGTCTAGTGGACAACAAAAAGAATGGTCAGGCTTTCTTGTCTTGCAATGAAAAACTGAGAATTAAGATTTGCTCATCCTCAAGAACAAAATATTGACAATGGAAAACGAGCAGACTGACACAAAGAAGAAAGGAACAAGCTTGCTCTTTGTATTCATGGAGGTACTAGTGTTAATTCCACAACAAAAATTCAGACTGGCCATTACCAAAAGCTTTCTGTCAGCAAGAGCTGCAAAGTAGTTTCTCATATTGCCTAAAAGAAAGCAGTCCTCAATTTTGGATCTCTTTATCAAAAAGTTAAAGAAAACATGTCTCATATATCTAGCTGGCAATATTCATCTTGCTACAGGAAAGGACAGATTAGGCAGCTCTTGAGAACCCTGATCAGTCGATAGCCAGAGCAGTATACAGAGCTCTGAAACAGAGCTCCCGTAGATTTTTCCGAAGTCACCTTAGGAGCAAGTCCACTCTCATTTGCATTATTTTCAGAAAAATGTCATGACACGTCTTCTATTATATAATGTGTGCACATACGGTCATATGAAGGTGGAATGGTTAAGGGGAGATAGCAACTTGATCAATAAAGATATCCACCTTTTTCCTTAATGGGTCTGAGGAGATTATGATGGCCTTTGTGAATTTCTGTCAAGCTGGCAATGCTCTTTCTCCTACGCATTTTGCCAGACGCTTCTCCGGCACAGACAGGGAACAGGATAAGGGCAGAAACATAACAACATGCTGCTGCTTCTCCGTGTCAACCTGAAAGCACGTTGAAGCCAGTTGTGATGGGAAGGGCAGAGTACTTTACCTTCTCCCAGCCTGGAGCCTGTTTTCTCTGCAGCCTGCCCGGCAGGAAAGCTCTGGTGCGAGGACAAACATGCCATCAATAAATACACTGAATGCAGTTTAGAATGCAGCACAGAGTAACTTCTCCTATGACATTAAAAATGTGAGGCCACATCCACAGCAGGTGTAGTTCAGTAGTCTCATTGTTTTAAACAGATCATTCCTGATTTATGCCAGCTGAGTGTCTGATTCACACAACATTGGTTCTCTTGATCTTCGGATTCTTGCAGCATTATTAAGGCCAGAGTTCTGAAGTAAAGCAGAATTTCTGAAGCTGTTGTTTTCATGTCTTTACCAAAAAGCTTTTCCAGCTCAGAACATGTTCATAAACACGCCAGTTTCACGTGTCTAACCTAACACCCTACTGTGCATTTTATTGGCCTGTGCAACTTTCCTTTTTCATGAGTTTGCTTCTCCAAGTCTTTATCTTATTTAAACCTTGCTTCTTTTAAAATATAACCTCCATTTGATCTTCTATATATAGGATACTAACAGTTATCTCAAAGCATTAATTCCAGTGGCTGTTTATCATTTGAAATTACTGGTTTAAAGTAGATATGAAGGAAGGAGTAAACGTAAGTCTTAGGCAAAATTACTTTGACCAAGAAAAGCTGCAGAAAAGTGTCATCTTTCCAGGCATTTAATTTTGACTGATATAAAGGTGAAGGTAAGAGAAAATTACACTTCTGACTACAGCTCACACAAAAAGTGCAAGTGATACACATTAGCAAGATTACCTTTTGAGACAATGAACTGGAAACTAAACGGGCATCATTGCCTGTGAACAGTAGGAAGCATACTCAAACAAACTGTATTGTATTAAAAATACTTATAAATACTAAACACAGAAAGACTTTGCTAGATCAGAAATATTCCTAGGTGAATGCCAGCTGATATAACCTAATTAAAGAATGTGAATGTTGTGAAAATCACCCCAGGAGCTAAAAGGAGTAAAAACAGCTTTACATGCATTCATTCTAAGTCGTGAGTATTACGTAGAAGGAGCAACAACCCATTTCTCTGAAGAGTTCGTGAATCTCAATATATTCTTCTTGTTGCAACAAGGTCCTAGTTTAGGATCTCTTGCTATCTGACTCTTTAATATATCTATTTTCAACTCATCATTAGTAGCACTTTTAAAGTCATAACAGGGACAAAAATAGCCGTTGTATCAGTGTTATGGCATGTAAGTTTTCAGAGACTGTTAGAAATGCACCCACATTCTGAAGCAGTGGATGAGCAAGAACAATATAAACCAAACCCTTTAAAGAGCAATTTTCAAGAGCAAGTCTGAAGTTTTCACAGAGGTGAATGCTTCTAACTTTCCAAATGTTTCGTGTGATCTTAATGCTGAGTGACTGCACCTCAGGAAGCAAGAGTATCAATTGTATGCCAGTGATAGCAACACACATGCGGACAGGCTGGTGGGTGAGACAATAGCTCCCACTGTATTAGCAACTGTTATTTGTGCAGTCTTGTACCTCACAACTCGTCAATAGTCTACTTCGATTCTCAAATCTAAGATGGTTCCCACAATTCCATGAAGTTGACACTTTAAGGAGAAGAACACAAATTCACACAGCTATCAGCTAAACTAAGAGGTGATGAGTACTGGATGAGATGAAACATCTTTACAAGCCTAACTGAAAATGGCAGGAAACTACAAGCTTTCTTGGTGAATTTTTCATGGTCACCTACGGCACCAAGAAGCAAGTTAACAGCAAATACTAGTTTGCTTTGAGTCACGGGACTTTTTTTGTCTCTATTAAAGTCAAAACTTTCCCAAGTGTTAAAGGATTATGAACATCATCTCCATACCTTCATTAATGCATTGGGGCAGTTCCTAAAGTAGTTCTAATTATTCCAATTAGCTAAAAAGGAGTATAACGGTATATAAGATTCTTAACTAAATGCTGTCTTTTCAGAAAAGATTACAGGTAATTGATAGATCTATCTTCTAAACAATACTTGACATTCCCAAGAGGTATGTAGATTTTCCTGCAAATGACAGGTTTTTGGATGGCAATAACATAGTTATTTTTGAAACATTTGGTGTGGTGTGCCTTACCCCGTGATTCATGAATACAACTCTTTTAAAACTGTCCATTCCTTTAGTCACACGCAAAACATATGCCCAGCTTTACTTCAACAATGACAACTCATGCACCTGCCTTTCCTGGCCCATGACAGTAGATATTAGGACTACACATTAGAAATTTGTTTACTTCTCTGGCCCAAGTGAAATATGACTTGTTCTTGGCTGTTCAGCTCTTGCAAAACACACAGGACCTATTTCAGCAACTGCTGAGGATGCTGAGTATGTAAGAAGAACAAGAATACCCATGATGTAATCTTCTATGGTGGCTAAAGAGAATTTAGCTGAAAAGAAACCTGAAACTTTTCAAGTTTTTGAAAATAGCAGATATGCAAATTTGCCTTCCATACTTACAACTCCACTGTAGTATGAATACACTGCAAGAGAAAGCAGCAGAAAAAGCTACTAATATTGCAGAAACATTGATAGGTTATTCTATTGAATGATTCAGAGGACTATTCAGATGAGTATCAAAATGGGACAAATCCAAATGAATATTACAAGATGTGCATGAATTACAGGACAGATTGTGCACTTACTTAGACTCATCCTTGGGCTCAAGCACTCTAAGGGAGATTTGTCCTGAGCGTACGTGATACATATATATTGGTGATCCTATATGCTAGCTATCCCCGTGTGAAATGGTGAAGAGCACAAAACAATTCCTGAACCATTTTCTTTTCAAGTCATTTTTGCAGTTGGAAACACTTTCTGGAAGGTTAAGGTATGTGATAGTTTCTGCCCAGCAGAGGAACAAGAGAAGGTGCTCTGAACAAATCTGACCACTTGAAAGGGAAAGAAATAACATAGTGGGCTGGGATAGTTGGGATGTTACTTCATAGCTGGGATGCTATGATACAGAGGCAGTAGAGTCCATAGAATACCAGTTAGAGGACTATTTATAAACATGCAATATCCAGAGATGGCTAAAAGAACCAGGAAGATTCCTTCAAAGTTTCTTTTGACAAGCCAATCACCGAACAATTGATCAACATTTCTGAAACACTGAGTTCCACATTCATTAAGTTCATTTGTTTGCTGTTTTTTGAGGCTGTGCTGTTGTCCTTTATTCATCTGTACAGCCTCAACTTTCTGATCTTGTGGTGACAGAAGTGCTTTGTAGAAATTGAAGTTTCTACAGGTCAGCACTAGCAAAGTAATTTGTAGTTACTGCTGTGTTTAACAGGTGTTAATAAATTACATTTAAATGGAAGAATGATGGTGAGGCAATAGCTCATTCTGCACTATGGTCTGGTGCTCTAATAGCAAGCAGTACGATATATCTTGTAATCTCATAGGCAGCTCTTCAAATGAACATCACCTGTAACACCATAATTAACTTCCATTACTATCATCATTATTATTTATAAATAATCTTCTATTTACAAACGTGAAAATTATAGCAAATATGTAAGTATATCATAACATCAGCAAAAGGCTGACCATCTTAAGTATTTTTCACGCCTCTCCATAGTCATTGTTTTTAAAGACAACAGAAAGATTCTCACCCTAAAAGCTATTCTGTTTGGGGATTTGCACCAAAGCAGGTAAGCACTACAATGGGCTACAATCAGCCACATAGGATCCTTTTCTGTAACTAGTCACTCAGCCCAGCAAAGAAACCATGGCATTAAAAGTGTAGATCTGTTCATAACTGTGAAGACCCCACCAATAACTGGTATGAATGCTGGATTTTCGTAATTAGCACGTGCTAACTTATCCCTTGTCTTTTGGGCCACCAGGAGTCCTATATACAACTTATGAAGTTCATTTAAATCTTCACAGTTGGGCTTACATGGAAAAGAAGCCAGAAAGTTCATTAGGGCTAATTTCACCTTAAGGTCTTGATTCTGCAAAGAGATAAACTCACGCTTAATTTTAAGTCCCATTGACGTCTGTAACGCTCAGCTGATTTATAGAGCTTAGTATTTTTTATATGTTTTATCATCTAGCTCTTATATCAACTCTTCATAGTTGTGTAAAAATAAGCAGAAAATATTTCCCACATAACAACAGTTCTCATCTGAAAATTTCAAATAAGTATTCAAAATATCTTTGAAGAGCAAGATTTGCTTGTGTACAGAATACTATTCTGAATTATAAGCAGTACTGTTTCCATTTGGCAAATTAAGAAAACAAAGTACTGATGAATATGTGACCCAACTTCTGTTTTTAAGTCAGCTTTATTTTTTCCACCCTTACTTTACGGGCATAATTTCTCATCAGGTCTTTAAACACCTGAAAACAATTACGAGCACAAAAAGATGCTTATTACAGGGCAAATTGAAAATCTGTTGTTAAATTTTTTCGCCACAGTCAAAAAGCTATTAAGTGAGTCAGGAAGAGAGCCTACTTCCTAAATCTATGATTTTTGTTCTGAATGGGAGGCTGTGTTACTAAATGATAGAAGCAAAGCTATACAACATTCTTGGCTCCCTGACTTTTTACACTTTTCCTTTTCACCCTGACATACTTCAGGACAGAGTCCTGGCTTTATGATGCATTTTCAGACGATGGGCTTGTTTTGTTGTTTATTATATACTATTTCTATTGTCTACTCTTCATTCTTCTTGTCTCACAGCTTATGTCAGTATTTTCCTACATATCTTACCTTGTAGACTAATCTCTTCAAATCCATTTCTAGTATAATATTAACCTCTAAGATGCCTACTAACCCCCCATTTTACTGTCATTGGTAAACTTAATCAAGAAAAAAAAAGAAAAGGAGACAAAAAGAAGAAAAAAAAATCCCTATCCATAGTACTATATTTGAGCCAATGACCTATCCCAATCAAGACATCAGATCTGCATGACAGCCCTGCTCCCACAGAGAGAAAAAAAAAAAAAAAAAAAAAAAAAAAAAAAAAAAAAAAAAGAGTCTGGTTTCTGGAACTCTTTGCCTTTCCTGACCTAGCTAAGACCCAAGTCACGGCTCTCATTCTTACTAATAAAAAAGAACAGTCTGTATTTTCTACTTTCAGCTTTGTTACTCTACCACTATTTCAACGCTATATGCATATGACAGCACTCTAGTTCTGCCATCATTGTCTTCCACCAAGGTAGCAGATACAGGGGATCCAGAGGACCAAAGATGCTTTGGATAGTCTCCCTGGTCTGTGGGATAGTTCTTCTCATATCCAGAATAGAGTCTGTTCTGCCTTTTTTTGTTAAATGTAAGTATCAGGGTCACCAATATGATCAAAGGACGGGGAAGCCTA
>VYXH01002161.1:102389-119523 GCA_013397275.1 Burhinus bistriatus
AAAAAAACCAAAAAACAAACGACTGCACACATTTCCAGCTTTTGAATTACATTCAGAAGGGATATCTTGTGCATACAAGCAGAAAGGTAACACTTGTTACACACCTGTAAAAAAAGTACAAAACATTTGATGTTTTCTGTTATAGGCCCTAAGGCATCAAGTGGGAAGGCACAAGTACAGCAGAGAGAAATCCTGAATGACTACGACTGTGAGTGACCTGGAGTTTGATCATGTGGGAGTGATGAGATCAAGACAGTGTTGGACACTTACCTGCATCTTCTTCCCTGTGGGCTTAGATCTTAACGAACCATATTACCTGAATATCCTTATCTTTTGCTTCCATTATCTTTTGAATTTCCCTTCCTTACACTTTAAATGACATTAACTCTTCCACACTGTTTTCCATTTCCTTCCCATAGCTATGTCAGACTTGTGTTTTTATCCTGTTGGATTAATTGGTTTTTTATGGACATGTAATGAATTTTTCCCACCAACTCAAACTGGCAAGGTCTCGTGGTCTTCTTCTACTACACCTTTTTTGTAGGAAGTTTTCATATATGCTGAAAGCCATAGCCTTGGAAAGTTTAATGGTGGGAAAGATAAGACTGTGAGCTAGGTGGTATTTGTATGTTATGTTCAGTGAATGACTGAGGACAGCTCTGATGTTTTTCCCTAAAAAGCATCTCAACAGTTTTGTGAACTCAAGATTCCTCCAGAAATCTCACTCCCCTTACACAGAGTAAAAAAAGAGAATTCGTAAGTGTGCCGAATAAATAGCAAAGGTTTGCACAGAGCTGCAGGTTGGATAGCATTATGCCTTAGCATGCTTTGAAGCCCATGAAACAGCTAGCAATGGAAAAGTGAAGGTGGGTGTGAAGAACCATTATCCATTTTTTATTTATAAGATGGCTTTTTGCCTCTTAAAACCCCCTACTTGTCTTTATTTTCAACTATGCATCCTGAACAGTGAAACTGTTATGAATGATGAACTGCAAAGACAAGAGGGGGGTAAAAAAACCCAAAACTTGGAGATATTACTGGTATCTATTGTAGTCATACAGAATATGTTTCGCAGGGAAGGAATATGGCAAAAATGTGTTTTAACTGGAAGCAGACAGACTATAGAAAAAATCTGAATGATGCTTTGGTGTACCTCTACTTGGCTAACACTGCCATTGAGCACAAATTTGCTAAAGATAACAGTCCCAGATATACACTTTAATCTATAATTATTCAGAGAACAACCTTGTTTTTCAATAAAGGGTAACAGACTGTTATTGCAATCTGGTTGGAAGAGAAAAAAGAAAGTTGCACTGTGACAGCTGGACTGTTGCTCTAGAATAAGATTCTCAGAGAGAACGGGAAGATGATTCCATCTTATTAAAGAAAACCAAATTACATCTTACTGACCAATCATACTGGACAGCAAAGCAGTTTCTGACTTGCCAGTGAACATCCTGTCATTCAGAATATACTTGAAGCATTCATGACATTAATTTGTACAAATAGACGAAGGGACACATCTCTAATGCATTTCTCTTTGCAGGCAGGTGTGATGATAGGAAACCTGATCAGGCAAGTGATCAGGCTTTAGAGGACAGTTTTCTGAAGGGAGAGGAAAGCATTAAAATAGGGAGAAGAGTAATTTGAGAGGTAATTTGATTTTGTGACCTCCATATGACTTGAGAGGCTCCACATGAAGTGTTGATGAGTGTCCACAGCAAGACTAAACGGATGGGAGGTCAGAGTGGAGCCTCCTGCCTGTTTCAGTCTGTCTTTGTCTTTTATTCTCACAAACTCAAAATGCATTCAGTCAGGGAGGGGCATAAGTACATTGAAATGTAATTTAATGCCCAAAATAGTGTTCAACTGCTGTCTTTGTGTTAACATTGTCAACCTTAATATGTCATTCTCTTATATGCAGCGGTCCAAGCAATCTTTCCAGTTAGAATTAAGTCTGTTTATTCTTTCTGGAATATCATAGCATTTCCATGAAGTTGAAGAGTGTATCATTTTGATGGTGCATGGGATAATGCAGAGGGATTACAGTTGGTGGTGGGAGGCTGATAGGGTTAAAAAATCACATTTTAATACATTGAAAGGTAGCCTTGTGGATACATTCTGTGTCTGAGGAGGGGGAGAGAGAGAGAGAGAGAGAGAAAGCAGTAAAGGGGGCAGGGAAGATCACATCAGAGAGGAGGAAAATTAATTATTTTAATTTAACAAACAGGTAACAGAAGGTATAAATGAGGAAATGTAGCCTCTCCTTTAATCACTGTCAAGTTAACATAGTATCCTTTACTGTTCTCTGAGTTTGTAACACACTGAGTTTATCTCTTTATAACACTAGTTATATCATTTTATTATAATTAATTGACTAAAATTTGCTAGCTAATCAGTAATGATAGCCTTAAAATACAACCATAAAAACCCTTTCATCTTTTAACATATTAACTATTAAAGTGATTAATCTGTATCTGCTATGAACCTAGCAAGGAAAGTAGATCTCAAATATTGCTCATATGTTACTACAGATGTTTAGTTAAGGATAAATCTGCACATGAAGTTAGCTGTTGCTTCAGTTACATCCCATATTGTGCAGCTCCTGATTCTTCAGATTCTAGAGCATCAGTCTGCCAAACTAACCAGGTCCTGCTGCTGCCAGCCTGATCACAAGCTAATTGTGAGCTTAAACATGATTTTGACTCTCAGACCAGGCACCGTACCTCCTGCTTGTCTTGACTGCAGTGCCAGTGCTCAACTTCCAAGGCTCTTCTCTATGTTTAGTACCTCCCACTTTAGCCAATTTTTTTTTTTTTGCAGCTTCACGAACTCTACAAATCCTGTTTTCTAGGGGCCAAGCTTTCCATGTGTATTGCATAATTCTGTGTTAAGGGTAACAAAATCCTGCACTGACATACCAAAATCTTGATTTACAGCTTAACTTAACACCTGTACATAGTCCTATCAAGCCCTAGCGGATAATAACACAATTAGTGTGCTATAGAGTTTCCTTAACTCTTAGGACTTGGTTAAACTCAGATCTTATGCATTCATACAAGTCATTATTCGTGCAATGTATTTCTTAGTAGAATTACTTACAGAACCGTGTGAGTTGGAAGTGGTGTCCTAGTCGGAGTCTTGCACAAAACAGGTCTAGTCAGAACGTTTGCTCAGGGCCATGTTCAGTCAAGTTTTGACAGTCTGTAAGGATGGAAATCCTCTGCCTCTTTGAGCAATGTGTCCCAGTTTTTAACTATGTTCATGGTAAACTGCTTATGGTAAAGTGAATGATTAGAATAATGAGTGCTCTTATTTAGAAGTTTTTTAGCTTCTGTTCAGAAGAAAAACAAGTTCGCTGCATTTGTAGTGAATGTCTAATATTCATTTGGACATACCTGTATTGTGTGTATTTTTTGACAGTCCTCAACTTAGTATGCCCTACTGCTTTAGCATCCTGTCAGGATGGACTCTTCTACTTATCTCTGTGTTCTTTCCAGTATTGGGTTACACTGCCAGCCTGTTATAACAATGAAGAGTTGGCCTGGATTAGTTTGTTTTTACTCAGGAATTACTGAATACTGCTGTAGTGTGTTTCAGCTGATGTGACCATATAGGTCTATACTCTATACGGTCTTTCCATGCAGTTGACTATTATACCAGAGGGGAAAAAAAAAAAAAAAAAAAAATTATAGAGTAATAAAATAATAGAATCATAGAGTCATAGAATCATAGAATAGTTTGGGTTGGAAGGGACATCTAGACTAACCACCCTGCAATAAGCAGGGACATCTCCAACTAGATCAGGTTGCTCAGAGCCCCATCCAACCTGACCTTGTTTCCAGCGATGGGGATCGGCCACCTCTCTGGACAACCTGTTCCAGTGTTTCATCACATTCATTGTAAAATATTTCTTCCTTATATCTAAACCTTTCAGATTAAAACCATTACCCCTCGGACTATTGCTACAGGTCCTATTAAAAAGTCTGTTCCCATCTTTCTTAGAGGACCCTTTTAGGTGCTGAAAGGCCACAATAAGGTCTCCCCCGAAGCTTTTGTTGAAGGACATTAATTGTTTAGCATAAATAGGTAAGTTTTAAGTACAATAAATAATTTAGGATTAAAATTTGGTATGATTTGTGCTGCTTGCTTAGCCCTACTTAGCATGAGTAGCTAGATTTGCTTAGTAATTTTTCTAGCAGATGGTACAGTGTTGTTTAGTCTTTTAGCATGGGAAATCCATACCTGTTGGGGTTTTTTCCCATCCTTTGCTGAAAGTTTAATTCTCTTAACTTTTTATGAAGTCCATTTCAAAGCATGTAACAATGGGCATATTCCAGATATCTTAAAGGGACAGAGACGTTTCAACTGCAGTAATTTCTAGGACACTTTTCAAATGAATTAAACTTAAGATATACATAGGAATTCTTGACAATCATCAGGGTCAAAGAAGTGCTAGATATGGTTAACTCCGGATGGCCCAAATAGTTTTCAGAAAATTCCATTTACTTTGCCACACACTTTGAGCATATCTAAGCTGTGGAAACCATGCATTTTTATGGCTCAGACAATGGAAGGAGGAAGTGGTCTGATGCTTATTCCAAGGTCAGTGATGATGCCCTGTCAGGCATGCAGAATGCCAGCTGGGACCATTCAGCTGAGTAATATGAATGAACATCTTGCAGGATTCCCTTTAGCTTTTCTAAATATGCATGCTATCTGCTTTTATCAGTGTCAGGCAACTTGGAGGGAAAAGGCAGGAAAAAGAAAAAAAAAAAGGTTATGAAATATTAGATGAAGGTGTCTGTGCCATTCAATGCATGCTGCATTAGCCATACCTGCGGTCGCTCTGAGCCTGCTGGAGAAACACTAGCTCAAGTACCAGAAACCATCCAGACTCATAGGCACAGTATGCTACCTCGGTTAATGTCTTGAGTCTATTTAATACACTCCATGAACTATGTGTGTAAGCTATACACAGTATTGCGTAGCCCTATTTAGACACACAAGCAGTCTCTAAAGTCAAGGCTGGACTCTCAGAGATGAACAGAATTTCTCAGGGCAGAGATACAGATGGGAATGTAAGTCTTGAAGGTAAGAAAGTTTTCATCACAGCCATGGAGCTCCCAAATCTGTGAGGATCAAGATTATAGAAAAGTCCAAAGAGCAGTTTACAGAGATGCTAAAATTTCCCAGAAAATCTGCTCTAAGACACTTTCTTTTCGCACATAGTCAAAAATCCCTGACTACAAACTTCAATGATTTTATCTACCAAGGACAGATGTTTTAACAAGGACTTGTAGGAAAAAAAAATATTACAGAAGGTGGAACTAGGATCATTGTAGCACACACTAGCATTTATCATTGGAGGGTGTATTGCTTTGCCATGGCAAGATCTATTTGCCATCAACACCCCAGGTGCAACTCCTTTGAGAAATCTGACAACAGCTCTTTCCCACAGGAAAAAAATCTTTTGAGAGACCTTTTTGGAAGAGTTAATACTGTTGTATCAATGGCTTTCTTGCTCTCAATATTATTAAAAGCTCATACTATTTTGAGATAGTCAAAACTGATAATTTTGAATGTTGCTTTTCAAATTGCTGTTTCCACTGCTTTTAAAACTGTCTTGTTACCACCACTCATATTGAGGGTTACTTTTACTTCAAACTCTAAGACTTTTTGAGTTATCTTATTTGCATTTTATTGAAAAGAGTGATTCTAATCAACTGTGATGAACAGTACTCATAGATTACAATTTTCATGATTCGTACCAGCAGTAACATAACCATATTCCATGTAATATAAGTATGAAAGTTTAATCTCTAGAAACAGCATTTTCAACAAAAATAAGGTTATGGGAAGTGTAAGAAAATCTTATTGCATACAGAGGAATTACATTGCTAGTACTTACACCATTTCATGGAGTATTTTGTTACATTTCCAGGAGTTATACAAAAATATTACATATAGCACTAGGAAAATTATATGTCCACTGAATTTTGGCTGTGAAATTAAAAAAAACCCAATAGTTCTACCTTCATCATAGGCACAGAAAACTTCCTACATCATACTTACCCTCATACCATCATTTTGAAGAAGATACCTCAGCTAGGCAGGGTGCCTCTACAGTGCACAGAGTACAGGGTTGTCGTATATGGGTCTTGAGATCTTCTAATTTCACATGTCCTAACCTTTGATGAGAATCCCCCTTTCTCTTACATAAGCTGTATAATAGGCAGTCCGCAGCTTTTTTTCAAGGAAGGTATTGTCCAGGCTGTAGTCTAATCATGGCACATGTCTCCCTTTGACTCCTTCTATACCCTCAAGCCACCTTCCAAGCTAGGCAAACTGAAATAGTACCTTTCTGTGGCACATGACCTGTTAGTCAGGGTCATATGTAATAGCCTGTGTCCTAGGATAGAACAGGAGAGGCTGTCACCATTAAATTCTCTTGCTGTGCTAGCGGAGCAAAACTTCGTTTATGTATTACCTTTTGTTTCACAAATATGTATATACATATATATATCTTTATATCTCCAAGATCTCATGATCCCTTCTGCATGAACCTCCACCAATATTTGTACTCCAGTCACAGCATCTGAAGCTTGACAGAGAAACATCTCATTTTGATTTTGAAACCAGAAGCTTGGCATAGAGCAAAGAAGAAGAACAATATGAATTTTATCAATTGTCCCATTCAGGTACTGTCATTAATAATCTCCAAAATCTAGCAGGTTTTCAAAATACACAGTAACAACCTTTCCTTAATAAACTATGCAATAGCCTTCATCACGACCACCCCAACAGTTTATTTGCCCACAACAAATGAGCTATCTATTGAGTGGCTGCAATGGAAGACTTGTAAGGTTAAGGCTTTCAGGTTACTGTATTCACATGCACCAGAATGTCATGGAAGAATCAATGCAAAAATCCTCAAAAAATGTTCTGTTAACCATTCTGAAATATTGTACATATTGACGGTTTATAGCACAGCCTTTGCCCTGTTCCATACTTGTTTTGTGGGCCAATAAACGTTGCTGCACTAAGAGAAAACAATCCAAGAAACTGATTTAAGCAGCTGGTCAGTGTCCTTCTCGTCCTCCTCACTGTTGTCCCACTGCAGCTGTAATCATTTATCTACTAGTGGTGTTGCCAAAACCTCTGCAAAAGCTGCTTGGTGGTCTTTGACTTGCAAAACTGAGGCTGATTGTCAGCAAAATGTCAAATATGTCTCCACATGTTGCAGCTCATTTGAAATGACCCCAATCACAGCACTGACCTTGAAAATGGTGAAGGCTAACTGGTAAGAGACAGATCACAGTGATTTGTGTGCCCCAGGACTTTTAGATTTACATCTGCTTCTGCCCATTTTCTGGGGGAAAGTAGCACAGAAGAGTCACTGAGAGCATAACATGAAAGAATTATATCAGGTGAAAAAAAGACATTCATAATGCAATGGTTGCATAAACACTGCTTTATAGCAACATATCATCAAGCAATATTCAGCTCAGCATCAACTAACTATGTCGAATATAAACAGGAGCTAAATTCTTCAAGGACTGTAACACAAAACAATATCTGCATCATTTCCAAGTACTTAGTGTTTTTAAACAGCTTACAAGTTACTTAAATGTTTAAGTGTCACGAGCAAATGTGACCCCAAATGCAAAACACCTCCTTACATCATTGTTTGGCTCTTAAATTCATATTTCCCATCCTCTTCAAACATCTCTCTACCAGCCTCCCAATTCCTGTTGTAGTTCATGTCCCGTTATAGCTAACTACCAGCCTAGTTATACGTCTGTCTTAAGACTTACGCACATAACAGAGCAGATTTGACCAAATCACGACTAAGAAGTAGTGAGTTTCTTTTAAGATCTATATATTACTCATAGCTATGCTTTACACCAACCTTGGTCAACTTTGAGAAAAGCCAATATTCTAGCTATTGCTCCGTGAGGCAATGACACCATCCTAAATGAAAATCTGTTAAAAGAATATGCCTGCTAGAGGGAATTGCCATTCTCTGTCAATAAGGCTTTGCATTTAACAGGTTCGTACTTTATCTTTAGTCTAAATATCTAGAGGCTCTACCCTTTAATTTAATGTATAAATTGATTCTACTCTGTCTCATCACACCTAATGAGCATATTTGGTTCTCTGTCAATAAAAGCTAATGATTAAATGAACAAAGTTAATCAGATTGAAATAAAGATAAGAGATACTTCTTTTATACCAGACTGGAATACACTATTGTCACTGCCGTTATTTGTGGAAGTAAAGTTAGATCCAGTCTCTTGTATCTTGTTTGATACCAACAGACAAGGCCTTCAGGCAAGAATTATTTCAAAGGCTATGCAAAGGTATTCATAGATGTACTACTCAATCTGTGAGACAAGGCAGCGGTTCTACTTTGTGTACAAATCCTCATTATACATCAAGGAAAACAATCACATCCTGCCCTTCTTTCTGCAAATGATAAGTATGCCTTGAGAAATGCACTGCAACAGAACAAAGGGAGTTTTACCCACTTTAAGAGAGCTTTAATGTATATCTTCAAAAAATATATGGAAGTATTAATTTCTTCAGAATATGAGTGAAAGAAGACAGAGACTTTAGATGTTTTCACCAGGGAATAAGCAAGCAAACTAAAGGAATGCAGCAATAGGAGTCATTACTTTTTTCCCTTTTTATGATTAAGAAAATTGTGTAGTAGACATTAGCAGAGGTCCACACTGAATCCTGTTGAAGATTGTGATTACACTATGGTTCAGAATTTTGTGTAAAAAGTGAACTCCTCTGTGTTCTAATGTTTCTTAATTAAAGACAACAAATGCTATGCAACTTGCATTACCACAGAACAACCATAAAAGGAATAGTGTATGTATACACATTAGACAAAGACAGGAAAGAATTATTTAATTTTTTTTTTTTGCAAAGAATTATTATTATACTCTGCTTTCCACTCAGTTCTCAATACAAACTATTTATATAAAGGAAAAATATATATTGATTGTAAATAGTGTGCATAAAATTTACAGAAATAAATCTCTGTATTTTGTTCCCCCTTATTTCAGAGTTAAGTGACTATTGTAACTTTACTCTTAAGCACAATAAAAGTTTGTTAAATATTTAATAGTTTGGATTGCATATCAATTTAGTGGAAATCATTAATTACACAGTAAATTTAAATGTGAAAGAAAATTAAGCAGAAGGAATTCAGTCACAGAGAGAGTTTCACTCTTAAAATAGCCATTGTAAAATGTGCCTGTACTGCCTACCAGTGAATCTCAAGTGGTAATTTTTAAAAACTCGGTCTAGTTTGTGTTTTTTTTAAAAACATAATTTGCAGACAGAAAAATTGCACCTCTACTGCTGAGCTCCACTTACATTTTGGGCTGAAGTCTGAGTCTGTAACTACTCAGTGTGAATGCAGATCTTGGCAATTCCTTCAGGTCGGGAGTTACTGTCAGTTTGTGGATCTATTTGCTCTGTACCTGGTCCTTTAAATTGATCTGTCTCACGGCTAGCCTTCATGTATTCCAATAACCCAAAGTTAATCGTGTATCTTTTCTTCACTCCCTAGTTATGTGCCACCCTACCTGTCCTCACCAGAACCTCATTCTCAGAATACTAAAATGAGAAATTTTCAGCCTAGATGTACAGTTTAATATTTTTTCCCAGAGGGAATGCCAGAAGTACTAATCAGAACCATACCTGCAAGTCGTAGGCATGTTGCCAGCATCCTGTTATATTTTCCTTAGTGAGCATTGTCTCTGTTGGTAGACCAGAAAAGATGCAAAAACATTTGTGAATGTCTTGAAACAAACAAACAAACAAAGAAAAAAAAATTGGAAAAACTATAAGTGTATGTTTGATATATTTGAAACACATATTTAGATATTTTAAATATATGAACAAAATATACAGATGGATTTGCCATATGGTTTCGCTAGGGCCAACATACACAAACTGTTCAAGTGAAAATCTAATTCCTAGACATGGCTTTCTGCGGACAATAGTTTAATATACATAAAAAAGACCTAATGGTTAAGGGGCATTGCAGGTACACAGGGATATACCAGTTGTAAAACCAGTGACCTCAGTAGTGTAACAGCAGGTAAGGATTTGTCCTACATGTTCACAGATTCTGATAAAATCATAGTACACATAATCTGAAAAAAAGTAAATCGCTGCTTATCCATGACTAAATATCAGTCTGGAACAAAGACAGCAGAGACAGCACAAAATAATCCAAAAACATAACTGCAGACAGAGTCCAACTCAGTATGGCTGGCAAATTTATGAATTAATGCATGATTTCAGCAAATCCCATCATCCAAAATAAACATGTGGGTATGGCATCAATTTGGGACCAAAAGATCAGTCTTTTTGCAATACACCCCATCCAATCTGCCAACTCACCAAAAAAATAAAAAGACTCACAAGACCAGCAGAATTGAATGATAAATGGTCAGTGAGATAAGACAAGAATCGATCAAGGCAAATATCTCTTACCTAGAATGTAGACTCCAGCAGGAGCACCATGAGTCATAGATATATTATTAGATAAGAGAATTCTTCTCAATTTCTAAAATTATTTCCTACATTTGAAGCTCTGCCAACCTATATTGCTTTATGACATTTTTTTAATAAAAATAAAACTTGAGAATCCTGTACAAAGACCAGCCTGGCAAATTACATTTTATAGCAGAAGGTCTAGATAGGGCAAAAAGAGGTGGGAGATCTCAAAGGTCAGTCCTTCAGGAAACTGTCATTGAGGACTAGCTTATTTTTGCATTAATAGTTTTTCTTTGTTTTTTTCAACATTTTGTCCAAGATCTCAGTGATAACAACCATATAGTTTTGTCTTATTTATCAGCCAGGTCACCTGTGCAATTACTATGGCATCACATTTAAATAACCTCAACCTTGATGGGCAAAGCGAGGTTGCTGCTGACATATGAGAGACAGAAAATGAACATTGATTTTGGTAAATAATTGTTCTAACAGGCAGGTTATTTTTGTGTCATACCATCTGCAGCCTTTTCATTTAGCCAGTTTTTAACATGCCAATAACTCATTCCTGTTTCAGTAGATCACAAAGCCAATAGCTGAGTTTTAATAATGGGTTTAAACCATTATTTCTCAAATTGTATTTTTATGTCTTGTTTCATTAAGCAAATAGAATTAAGAAAGAGTTTATCCTATCTGTTGAACTGAAGACATGCAAATACTGTACACAGCATGTGGGTCAAATCTGTGTGTGCAAATGTAGATATATATCCATAGCTGTCAATATAGGCAAGAAATGTGCTGATCTACTTTATCATCTCTGGGTTAAGTACCTTTTTATTAGAATAATCTATTTTAGCATAAATTATTTTGGGAATAAAACATACCTGAAGAGCTTTTATTTGATTCTCTAGTTCCTAACAAAATCAGAGTACTTAAACCTCCAGGCATGCCTTTCCATTTCAGCTGACCAAACCCTATGATGCTGAGGAATTAATAAAAGTCACAGTATTTGCAATGAGAGCAAGGGAAAAAATGAAAAATCCCATTGTGGCTTTTGAAATTAGGGAAACTGTTCAGACAATCAGTGGAACTAGGATTAACATTAGCAAACAATTGTTTTGACTTGGCATTTCCATCCCTGATGACACTAAAACATTAATTAAGTTTAGCAGCTGACTGACATGTTGTACACAAGCTGTTGGGACTATACCACAATTGTTGATGAAGATCCAGGATAAGCTCCTGAAAAGATATCCTAACATTCATAGCTTTTCTCTACAAAAGAGAGTTAACGTGAACAATAATAACTGAGCGTACTTGTCCTGCCAAAGCCTTGGAACAGTGAAGATAAGAAACATTTGGAAAAGATTTTCATTTATTACAGCATTTCTCCTGCAAAATCTGTCAGACCGTTCAAGAGCAGGTGAGACACAAAATCTTGAAGCGGTTGAGCTGATGCTGTGAGCAAAATTTCCTGAGAATAGTAAAAAATAGAGAATCTGTTTATTCAGCCAGACTCAGGAAATCCAGGCAAATAGAGCATAAGATAATGATATACTTCGGGTTTCAAAACTGCTAAATTATATTTATACTTGCCCTAAGAATCTTGAAATAATCTCTTACCTGATGTTAAAATAAGCAGTACAGTCATCACATTGCATAGTAGGATCCAGTGGTTGTAAGGTAGTACCTGGGACTTGCATAGTGGTTTTGAAACAAAATCAATCCTGATGTAAACAGTTGCCAATTTTCTTATTCCAATATTTAGATACTTTCAGAATGTGATTTGTTAATAATTTTCAAAGCATTTTATAAATGTGAACTATTTAATCTTCACAGTATTATTATAAGTAACCTATAGAATTATTTGTGTTCTTCAGTTCAAAAACCACCAGGCACATGCCCTTGCCTATTCTTGTGTCTACTCTTTTAGCAAATGCAAATGTCAGAAAATGAATCGGTGTTCCTGCTGAGAGAATCACTTGTTTCTTATTCTATATATTTAAATTGGTTTTAATCATCAACACTTCATATATAACACATCCTTTATCCCTCCCCACTGCACACATGCTCTAAATTTAATTAAAATAACTGAAATGAAACTACAGATAATTTGTTTTTTAAATAGACTGCCACATGCTCCATTTACATAAAACCCATTAGTTTGCATTAAATACAAATTAGCTGCTGATATGAATTAAATCATGTATAAATAGTTCAGAATAGCCTCAAAACCATGCATTTTAATTAATATAACAGTTAACCAGATTTATCTGTGAGGTAATCAAGATTCTCACTCATTCATTTTTCAGTACGATAGGCCAGAGAACAAAGGGCTGTCCTGTAATGTTGTTATTTTAACAGTGAAATAAAGATGCAGAGAAGGTAGGAGTAATGCTTGGATTCAGACATTTATAACAAATTATATTGTTTTAAAATGATTCTGCAGCTGCCAAACCAGAGGCAATACGAAAAAGACCTACGTTATAAGGAGGAAATGAAGATGCCGAAAAACTTTTGAATATTTGATGTCTAGTTGTTACAGAAAATTAGGAGTCCTATAAAGGAACTGTGAAGCTACTCTTTTTTCCTAGCCATTCTAAATATAAAAGTAAAATATAATATGACAGAAGGAGTTTTTAAGACTATTCTTAAGTAATTGTCATATGTTGAAAACAGGCATGCAAAACTCAAGACTCCCAACATCTCTCTCCAACAGCTAGAAATACCAGCAAAATAGTGTCATTCCTAGGTAAGCATTTCCTCATCTTCAAAAATGGGTACAATAATAAATTCTTCACGTGAAAGTTCTACACTTAGTGAGAGTATTGAAAGAGAGCAAAACACTGCCAAAAGCTCATCTTAATGACTCTTTGTTAGTAAAAGTTTTCTAAGTTCAAACCTACACAAGACCATAAACCACAAATTTTGGCATACATTTGGGGAATTTTTGAATAGAGTTTCCCTCCAAATTGCAACATATTTTGAGAGAGCTTTGTCGTGGTTTGGGCCACATTGGCCCAATCCAGTGGAAGGGCAGATGCTCGCTCTCTCTTGCTCCGCTCCCGAAGGGAGGCGAGAGAGAGAGAGGAAAAGAGACTTAAGAGTTTAGAAGGAACTAAACTACTTTAATGAAACATTAATAATAAGATAACGAAAAGAAAATAATGAAATAGATACAAAACCGTATCAAGCTCCCAGGATGACAACCAGCAGGCGCTAGGGAAGTCCCAGACTGGACTTAGTGACGGACGGGAACTGGATTCTGGATCAGGATCAAAGGCAGATGCAGAGACAAAGAAAGAACAAGAGAAAGAGAGAGACTGACCTTTTGATCCCTCAGCTTTTATACTGAGCATGAGGCAGATGGGATGGAATACCCTCTTGGTCAGTTTTGGGTCACCTGTCCTGTCCGCTCCTCCCCGCAGGTGTGACCCCTCTACGCTTTTCCGTTTCCGACCCTCCAACGGGGCAAGTAACAAAGTTGGCTGGCCTTGGGTGTTATAGCAACAAGTATAAGCAAGAGCCTCTCTGCATACCGTTCCTTGGCATCAACTGTAAACATGGGTCTTACCATTCTGAGAGTGAACAGTTTCTGCACAACATGCTGTTAATTTCAGCAGTTAGAAGAGGCCTAGCTATAAAGTAAAGTTACTGAACAAAATTGGTCCCGTTTTACTTCAAACCAAGACAAGCTTATATCTAACAGCAACAGAAGTGGTATACCTGAGCTCCTTGTGGCAATTCAAAATTCTCAAGATGAGAGGGTTCTTTAAACTGTAATGTTTAACAAACAAAAGAAACAACGTCCTATGGAAATCAACAAATGACAAATTCAGTTCCACTGTAGCTAAAGGAGAAACCAGACACAAGAAAATGGGAGTAAAGTAGCCAGGCTATATAAATTCTTCAGCAGCATAGAGAACAATTGAAGTGGTGCTAATGTAGAAATTGTACAACCATTACAGGTTTCGAACAATTTAGATTGTCAATGCTCCAGATGTTTCAAATGATTCACATGATTTTGCTGCTGCTGCTACAGCTATGGGACGTAATAGACCCAAACTGGCTACACAGTGGCAGAGACAATACTGAAAAACTGGTTTAGCATCACCTGTAAGAAGCTGAGCTACCTTACCATCATATAAATAAGCCAGGTCTGACCGACTCGCTAGCTTGCAAGATCAAGCCCTATTTGTGCAAAAGTTGGGCTGGAATCTGTCTCGCATGCAGCCAGTGGAAAAGGTACTCCTCAATGAGTGTGTTAGCATTAAACTCCTCTTTAGGCTGCTTAATATTTGCAAGATAGAGCCCTTAACTTACTTTTTCTTAAAAAGTAAAGATATCTTTTTCTTAATTATACTTTCAGATGAAGGTGTATACAATACACTGGAGTTTGAGTTAAACATCAAAACTAAAGTGTCGGAGCTGATTGCAGGATTTAACACAGTATGTAAGTATTTATATTTAACAGAAGGAGAATCTGATCTAATGTCTCTACAATATAGATTCAGTCTCTAGGACAAATCTGGAATGCATATACACTCAAAGTAATTCTATTCTGTTCAGTCAGGAAGAACAGAGCATAATTAGCAAAGAATTAGTCATCCTAGATTCACTGATTCATCTTAGCTGTGTTCTACATAAAGCATTAATATACAGTGCATAATATGTTATGTGTCTTAATTTTTAAATGAGTTAGGAATATTGAATGCACAGTAATGTTCTCTAGTACAGTACAATTGACACTAATATCCCAAGGAAATATACAAACAGTACAATCAAAAACAATTCTTACACTTTTAAACAAAAACAAGTGAAATATGATACATGATGGCATTTTTTAAAAGAAAGAAGAAAATTCATTATTCATAGTAAAACAAAAAATATTTTTAGCACCATGTCTGCTTAACATAGATGCTCACTCATACATTTTGCTACCCATAACAGTGGGACAGTTCTAATTCCATCTGCATTACTTCAGAAAGACAACTGTCCACCAAGACTAAGAAGTTTTACCCAGTGAATATCAGTGAAATAAACAGTGGCAAAACAGCTATTTTGCTTCTCAAAAGCCAGTTTTGCAGTAAATTATGCATCGCAAGAAACAGCAACATGGGCTATGTCAGTTACATCACTATCATATTGTATTATGATTTGTCACAAGATATGACTGGAAGACTAAAACAGATGTGGTGTGTCACTACAAAAGTTAAAGCATGAACAGACAAGTAGTCCCCAAAATATCCAAACATTTTTTAATAAGCCCAGTTACTTAATACAAGAAACCTAAATGAAACAAAACGTAAACTTTTTTAGAAAATGAAATGACTAACCAAAGAGCCAAGCCTTGAGAACCTATAAGTATAAGCAATCAAAAAAAGATTTGTGAACACATCATTACTCAGGATTAGGACAGGTTAATTGAAAAACATGCTTTCAACTGTTTTGCTGTATTTTGGCAAATAAATCTGTTCTCGAACTATAAAAGCCCAAGAAAGATTATTGGATGAGTATATATGAGTATACAGAGAAATGTTCCAGATCAATTATTTTCTATAATCTAAGGTTATACCTCCCAGAAAAATCCTTGAAAGCGGATGTTTTCTGTAAGGCTGCACTGTCCTGTAATCAAACAATAACTGTACTGTTCTTTTTAAAAAATGGATTGAGACTAAAGTCTTATCATTCCAAATTAACTTCTGAGCGTAAAAGATTTTGACGATATGGAACTCATTAACAGTTATTACTTTTCTTCTCTCATCTTCAGAAACCTCTTACATCACTTCATTGATTTTCTAAAATACACCAAGACAATTCTCAAAGACAATGGAAAGAAACACAGAAGTTACTTTAAATTGGCACTAATTCAAGGCCCTACTAGTTATACAGGCAGCTTTGAAGTTACATTTTAGGCAAATCTAGCTGCATTAAATGACATTGTAGATACACTTTGCTTGGTTTTGAACAGTAGTTGCAGTATAATTAGTGCCACTTAATGGAAAAATGTAACTGAGGGGCATATTGTTATTAATCAAATTCCTATATAAAGCTGGCTGCTGTAATAATGGGAGCAATTACTGACTGATGAACTGTTCAGTCTGGAAGCTGACCCTAACTAAATCCTGGTTTTTCAAACGGGAACAGACAGGCAGAGAGCTCAAAATTAACTTTATTTCTGGCACTCCCATGACATAGGTCCCGTCCAGGTAGTATAAAATGTAAGGCATTACATTTTCATACAAAGAGCTAATGACTGTAAGAATGTTGGGACATAAAAATATAAGTCAATAAAATAGTCTGCTTTCAAGCAAAGTTGCAAGATTTATCCTCTCCTTGACACAAAACCTTGTGACAAACAATGAGAACTTATCAAGGGTGTGTGGGTGCCTCCTACGATGTAAAAATTTTTAGGTCTTCTCTCTAGGATCTAAAGAGAACTTCATGCACAATAACCTTGCACAGGTAATTAAAGAGGAGTTAAAACTAATCAAAAGTTTTTGGAATTCTCACAGTACTGAGGTGATTATCTGCCCAGCATTTGATGGTCTTTAAGCCACGTACATAGTACTGGACAAACTATTAGCACCTGTGAATTCTGGAAACAAAACACACC